>JAJPUD010010167.1:42398-65445 GCA_023553655.1 Myrmecobius fasciatus | reverse complement strand
TTCATATGCCATAATTTATTCAGCCACCCTCCAATTGATGGGCATCCCTTCAGTTTCCAGTTTCTAGCCACTACAAAAAGGGCTGCCACGAACATTCTTGCACATGTGGGTCCCTTTCCCTCCTCTAAGATCTCTTTGGGATATAGGCCCAATAGAAACACTGCTGGGTTAAAGGGTATGCACAATTTGATAACTTTTTGAGCATAGCTCCAAATTACTCTCCAGAATGGTTGGATCCGTTCACAGTTCCACCAACAATGTATTAGTGTCCCAGTTTTCGCACATCCCCTCCAACATTCATCGTTATCTTTTCCTGTCATTTTAGCCAATCTGTCAGGTATGTAGTGGTACCTCAGAGTTATCTTAATTTGCATTTCTCTGATCAATAGTGATTTGGAGCAACTTTTCATATGACTAGAGATGGTTTTAATTTCATCATCTGAAAATTGTCTGTTCATATCCCTTGATCACTTATCTATTGAAGGGTGGCCTGAATTCTTATATATATGAGACAATTCTCTATATATTTTAGAAATGAGGCCTTTATCAGAACCATTAAATGTAAAGATGATTTCCCAATTTGAGGCTTCCCTCCTAATCTTCTCTGCATTAGTTTTATTTGTACAGAAACTTTTTAACTTAATATAATCAAAATTATCTATCTGGTGTTCAATTAGGAGTTCCAGATCTTCTTTGGACATAAATTTATTCCATCTCCACAGGTCTGAGAGGTAAACTATACTACGTTCCTCTAATTTGCTTACAATATCACTCTTTATATCTAGATCATGAACCCATTTAGATCTTATCTTGGTATGTGGTGTTAGGTATGGGTCAAGCCCTAATTTCTTCCACACTAGTTTCCAATTTTCCCACCAGTTTTTGCCGAATAGTGAGTACTTATCCCAAAAGCTGGGGTCTTTGGGTTTATCAAACACTAAATTGTTAAAGTTATTGCCTACATTATCCTGATAACCTATCATATACCACTGATCGACTGCTCTATTTCTTAGCCAGTACCAAATGGTTTTTATGACCGCTGCTTTATAATATAGTTTTTAGATCTGGTACAGCAAGGCCACCTTCATCTGCCTTTTTTTTTCATTAATCCCCTTGAAATCCTTGACCTTTTATTCTTCCAAATGAACTTTGCTACTATTTTTTCTAGTTGTGTAAAATAATTTCTTGGGAGTTTGATTGGTATGGCACTAAATAATTAGATTAGTTTGGGTAGTATTGTCATTTTTATTATATTAGCTTTGCCTACCCATGAGCCCTTAATGTTTTTCCAATTGATTAGGTCTGATTTTATTTGTGTGGAAAGTGTTTTGTAGTTTAGTTTGTATAGTTTCTGACTTTTCCTTGACAGATAGATTCCCAAATATTTTATCCTATCATCTGCTATTTGGAATGGAATTTCTTTTTGTATCTCTTGCTGCTGAATTTTGTTAGTAATATATAAAAATGCTGATGATTTATGTGGATTGATTTTGAATCCTGCAACTTTGCTAAAGTTGTGAATTGTTTCTGGTAGTTTTTTAGTTGAGTCTCTAGGGTTCTCTAAGTATACCATCATGTCATCTGCAAAGAGTGATAATTTGGTTTCTTCATTACCTACTGTGATTCCTTTTATCTCTTTTTTTCTATTATTGCTAAAGCTAACATTTCTAATACAATATTAAATAGTAATGGTGACAGTGGGCAGCCTTGTTTAACTCCTGATCTTATTGGGAATGGTTTTAGTTTGTCTCCATTACATATGATGCTTGCTGATAGTTTTAAATAGATGCTACTGATCATTTTAAGGAAAAGCCCATTTATTCCTATACTCTCTAGTGTTTTTAATAGGAAGGGGTGTTGGATTTTATCAAATGCTTTTTCTGCATGTATTGAGATAATCATATGGTTTTTGATAGTTTGGTTATTAATATAATGAATTATGCTGATAGTTTTCCTAATATTGAACTAGCCCTGCATCCCTGGTATAAATCCTACTTGGTCATAATGTACTATCCTGGGGATGACTTTCTGTAATCTCATTGCTGCTATCTTATTTAAAATTTTTGCATCAATATTCATTAGGGAAATTGGTGTATAGTTTTCTTTTTCTGTTTTCACCCTACCTGGTTTAGCTATCAGCACCATATCGGTCTCATAGAAGGAATTTGGCAGTATACTTTCTGTCCCTATTTTCTCAAATAGTTTATATAGTATTGGAATTAATTGTTCTTTGAATGTTTGGTAGAATTCCCATGTAAATCGATATGGCCCTGGAGATTTTTTCTTAGGGAGTTGGTTAATAGCTTGTTCTATTTCTTTTTCTAATATGGGGCTATTTAAATAATTTATATCCTCTTCTTTTAACTTGGGCAATCTATATTTTTGTAGATATTCCTCCATTTCATTTAGATTATCAAATTTACTGGCATAAAGTTGGGCAAAGTAACTTCTAATTATTGTTCTAATTTCCTCTTCATTGGAGGAAAGTTCTCCCTTATCATTCTTGAGACTAACACTTTGATTTTCCTCTTTCCTTTTTCTTATCAAATTAACTAAAGTCTTATCTATTTTGTTGGTTTTTTCATAGAACCAACTCTTAGTTTTATTCATTAATTCGATAGTTTTCTTATTTTCAATTTTATTAATTTCTCCTTTTATTTTTAGAATTTCCAATTTGGTATTTAATTGAGGGTTTTTAATTTGTTCTTTTTCTAGTTTTTTTTTTAATAATAAGCCCAATTCGTTGATGTTTTCTTTCTCTATTTTATGCAAGTAAGAATCTAGAGATATAAAATTGGCCCTTATAACCGCTTTGGCCATATCCCACAAATTTTGGTATGTTGTCTCATTATTGTCATTCTTCTGGATGAAATTATTGATTGTGTCTATGATTTGCTCTTTCACCCATTCATTCTTCAGGATTAGATTATTTAATTTCCAATTAACTTTTGGCCCATTTTCTCCTGGCCTTATATTGCATGTGATTTTTATTGCATCATGATCTGAAAAAGATGCATTTACTATTTCTGCCTTTCTGCATTTGATTTTGAGGTTTTTATGCCCTAACACATGGTCAATATTTGTATAAGTTCCATGGACTGCTGAGAAAAAAAGTAAACTCCCTACTGTCTCCATTCAATTTTCTCCATAGATCTATCATACCTAACTTTTCTAACAATTGGTTTATCTCCCTAATTTAGGAAGATTCTGAAGATCACTTGGCAGGATAAAGTACTGAACACTGAGGTCTTTCTCAAGCTAAACTGTTAAGTATTCCAGTTCTACTGCAGAGAGAACAACTTAGTGTAGATGGCCACATAATTTGAATCCCAAATGTACATATGCCTAAAATACTTTTATGGAAACCTCATTCAAGGCAGGTGTTCACATCATGGTCAGAGCGAGCAATACAAGAACACTCTTAAAATCTCTCTGAAGAATTTTGAAACTGGGGCAGCTAAGTAGTGTAGTGGATAGAGTGCCAGCCCTGAAGTCAGGAGGACCTGAGTTCAAATCTGATCTCAGACACTTAACATTTCCTAGTTCTGTGACCCTGAGCAAGTCACTTAACCCAATTGCCTCAGCACAAAAAAAAAAAAAAAAAAAAAAAAAAAAAAAAGAATTTTGGAATTGATTGTGTGACATGGGGGACATCTTCACTTCAAATGTTTATATGAATTATTTCTGTCCAACTTGTGATAGGGTATTCTGGAAAGTATTGGTGTGATCAGTCACAGTTGAACATGCTATATCTTGATCCCAACTAGTGAGGTCACTTTGGTCCTCTGAAAATGAAAGACAGCAACAAATCAATCATGTTATTATGAACGTTTTTCTTTCATTATTTGGGACTCAGGGTCATTTCTCCTGCAAATTTTCGTTAACTAAAACTCTGGCCTCTTCTGCTAATAGTAATATTACATGATAAAAACTGATTCATGAAATAAAAGAAGACTGTCTGACATTCCTCAGAAGCCAAAGGAGTGCCAAAGTGAATGTATGTGTGTGTGTATTCAAAAAAGATAAATGGAACATATATTGGTTACTTTTATTAAATGTAATTATTCACAATATTTTAGCTCTGAGAAAGCTCACAGCCATCTTTATCTACAATAACTATTATTTTTGATTATCCTAACTTTTGGAATATAGTCCCACCAGTCATAGCTCAAGATTATAACCAAAGTGTCACAACAATATTTTAATTATTTATTAGCAGTACAAAGATTAAATTTAGTCTTCCCTATGCTTATAGCTATGTATTTTCATCTTCTTCCCAATCAACACTCCTCAGGAATAGATATTAAGTTCTCACTGCTCAAAATTCTAAAGTTTTATATTAGCAACAATAATGTAAATAATAGCAACGATAGCTTCTAGCTATTGAAACTGATATTATATATGACTAAAGTTCCTGCTTCTTTTTGGATTCTATTTAAACAACAATAACTGGAAAAAACAGATGTAAAAAATTTTATAGGTAGAAATACAATCAACAAATATTCATCTTTCTTTTTCTAATCCATGCATATTAAAAGGTTATATTGAAAGTACATTCCACGGAATATGAATAGGAATGGTAAGGGGACTACCATGCAGAGCTAAATTGAGCTGCTAGGCTACTTTCTATGACTTAAGCAGAAAATATGTTTTAGTCCTTTTTGGTGCACTTTTCCTTGCTAAATGAAATGAGTGGCCAGAGACTTCCAATTTGTTCTCCTTGCTAGTCACTGGGGACACTATGCCTAAATTTTTGAGGGGGAAAATGCAAAAGTCTCCATACTTCAGTGCTGATTCTACTATAGTTTTAACTGTTTTGGAACATTAATTTGCCTTATAGGTTGTACGAGATCAGATATCTCACTGCACAGTAAAACTGCGTCAAACTACTGGTCTCATGGAGTATTGCCTGGAGGTTATCAAGGAAAATGACCCCAGTGGGTTTTTGCAGGTGAGTGTGTGCTTCTTTGGTTTTTAGCTTCTTAGTGTCCCATGGGACTGGGTCTAGGAATCCAACTTCCATCTAATCAAATTAAAGAAATATATCACATAACCCACTTTAACACAATCACACTTTGTAACTGTTCTGCCATGAAATCACTCAACTAAGTAATCATTGTTAGATGGTATGATTTGCAAAGAATGTTATATGGAGTAATATTTGCTCCGTTTCATTGAAAAAAAGAAAAAAAATACTTCATCAGCCTTCATCCATTCAAACTTACAGCCTTTTGCAATATTATTTCAGAAATTGTGGGGGCTTTAGAGTTTATCTAATCTAACTCTTTCATTTTAGATATGAGGAAACTGAGGTAACAATAAATGCATTGAATTGTAGATTACAAAAAGAGGGAGTTTTTTTTTTAGAAGAATTGGGTAGTTTTATTATCAAGCAGTATATCTAGCATCCATTTTGTCAATAGAAAAATCCAAACTGCACTATAATTTACTTTCTCAGTATCAACTTTCTGCTCCATCAGTAGAGTCTTGGTAGTTTCATAAGTAATAGAAGGAAAATTATTACAGAGATATCATAATTGAAATAGCATGGAAAGAATGTTGAGAATAATTAAATTGGCTTCAAGTCACAGATATAGTTGTTGCTAGCTGTATGACTTTTGGGAAATAATTTAACTCTCTTTCCTATTTAGAGGTAGCTAGGTGGCACAGTGAAAAAAGCATTGAGCCAGTAGGCAGCAAAAATCGAGCTCAAATACAACCTCAGACATTTACTGGTTTTGTGACCTTGAGCAAAGCACTTGACTCTGTTTGCCTTAGTTTCCTCAGTTGTCAAATGGGGACAGTGACAACAACTATTTTCACAGGTTTGTTGTGAAGATCAGATGAGATAATATCTGCAAAGTTCTTAGCACAGTGCCTGGTACTTAGTCAGCACTGTATAAATGCTTATTCCCTCCTCATCCTTGTATGTTTTACTTTATTCATTAATAAAAAGAGAACAATGAGTAGTATTTGTGCTATTTACCTCTGATTAGGGTCATTTTTAGAACATTTATTTAAAGTACTTATATTTATTAATAATTCACATTGGCTATTGCATTTTCCAAAATCCAGCAATCAATCAATTCTTATTACTATGTACTAATATTGTTTTATGCACCAGAGATAACAAAGATAAAAGTGAAAAGTTTAACTTCAAAGAACTTAAACTAAAATAATAGTATATGTATAGATGTACATACCAGATCTATACTAAGCAAATGCAGAGTAACTTTGCATCTGTGGACATGGAAATATCTACTATGGAAAGTTGAGAAAAATTTTTGAGGAAATCAGCAATTCTATACCCAACTGTATAAATATATATAGTTATAGAGAATAGCAAATGCAGAGATAAAGGTCCAGAAGTATCATGTGTGAAAAAGAATATATGCAAACATATGAGGAAATGTCATTAAAACAGTAAGATCAGAAACAATCGCATACTTCAGCAATTAGTGCTTTAACATATATATCAATTATATTGATAACATTTGCACCAGTTTTGTCTATAATTATATATAAATTTAGCTCCAAATATAGGGACATTTGGAAATGTATCAAGAAAAGTTTGAGGCTAGGTAAAGACCATTTGAATAACCTCAGTTCTTTTCAAAGTAAGGCTGTAGCTCATTTTGGAAACTATTCTATTTCCCAGTGTGGCATGTAATCTCTCACACAATCTTTAATGTGATTAGATTTCTGATGCACTCATTAGAAGAGTGCTCTTGACTGAGGATCAATGGGGAAAAGGGACTCTTACGCCAAGGATGACAACAGACTTTGATTTGAATCTAGACAACACACCTCTGCTGCAGTCCATCCACCAACTTGACTTTGTACAAATGAAAGGTAAGTATTTATATCTAAGTAAGTCAAAAAGTATCTTATAAGGATATTGTTGCTTACAAAATTGTTTTGAAGTCCATATTCTTAAAGGCAAGTGGTTGTTAGGAATATAAGCATTCAGATTAACTTAAAATGTCCACCCTTCTAAGAAGATTCACATTATGTCTGATTGTGTCATATAATAAAGTTGTGCAGCTTTATATTGTTTAATATGGCTCTCTGATACTCAGTTATCTATCAGATGTGACACTTTCTCTTACTCTTTAAGTGGTCTTTGGATTATTTTCTTTTTTTTTGTTTCAATAATATTTTGTTTTTCCAATTACATGTAAAGATAGTTTGCAACATTCATTTCTGTGAGATTTTGAGTTACAAATTGTGTTTCTCTCCCTTTACCTGTTTCCTCCCCAAGACAGCAAGCAATATGATATAGGTTATATATATACAATCAACTTAAACATATTTCCATATTTGTCATATGCTTAAAGAAAAATTAGAACAAATTGGAAAAACCATTAAAAATAGCAAATAAACAAAAAAAAAGATGAAAAGGTATGCTTCAATTGGCATTCAATCTGCATAACTATATCTCTGGATGCAGATTGCATTTTCTATCCCAAGACTATTGGAATTGTCTTGGGTCACTATATTGCTGAAAAGAGTTTGATTTGAATTACAATCTTGGTAGCTGATAGCACATTATAGCATAGTATTACAAGACAAAAAAAACTCTATAAACCAATTATCTATATTTTACAGAAAAAAAAAATAAAACTTGAATCCAGGGATCAAAAGTTAGCACACTCATTAAATGGAGAAAGATTTAGAAATTTATGTTTGGCAAGACATTTTAATAATTTCTTTGAAAAATGGAAAAATATAAGTTAAGGAAAAGGGAAATTAATACATAATAAACTTTGGGAGGAGGAGATATTTAAGATAAGCCAATGGTTTACAAACTTTATTATGACACCATCTTTTTACCACTTCCCTACATAAATGCCATTCACTTCTATCTGCTTTTCACAGAATATTCTATAATGAATTTTTCCTAGTTCATATTTTATTTGTACAAGAGAAAAAACAGTATGTTTTGTGGTTATGAGAAATGGTCTGGCTTCTTCATCAATATTGTCTTACAATTTTGCAAAAAACTTTCTTCTTTGGACAATTTCTTATAAAGTTGAATACTTTTGCAAAAATTTGAAAAACTAAATGTAGCTCCTCACTATTTCTAAATACAAGTGATTGTGAAGCATTTAATTTGTCCAAGTAACATAAAGAGATACATTTTAAAATAGTGATCATAGACTATCAGTTCATTCTAATGCTAATTAAAGTCTGTCACTTATAGAGACCAATAGAATTTTCCTATATTATATATATATATATAAATTTTAGTCTATTAATTATAATAAAAATTATCTTTTGTGGCAGTTCTCAATAGGTTTGCAAAGTATTAAATCTTCTGTAACATCTTTAACATACAGTGGGACATAATCAAATTGGCATCTTTAATAAAATCTGTTTTTTTGTTCACTTATATCATAGCAAGTCCTATTACTGTGTCAAAGTATTCATAAATTACTTTCTTAAATACATAATATTACTATCATTAAGAGAGAACAGAGTCCTGATTAATCACACTTTACCACTGGCCACCTCTGGCCACCTCTAGCATAAACTTTTATTTAAGTGAAAAAAATGATCCTTGGCAGTGTTTGTTCAGTCATTCAGTTGTTTCTGACTATGCTTTTATGGAGGTTTTTTGGCAAAGATACTAGAGTAGTTTGCCATTTCTGGAACTCATAGCTAGTGAGTATCTGAGGGCAGATTTAAATTAGACCTTTCTGACTCCAAGCCCAGTGCTCTATCCACCAAGCCACCTAACTGTCCACTTAATTTTGTCTCATTTCTTTCTCCTTGAATAAACACATAAATTCTAGGCTAATTCCCCTGAATAATTGCCTTCCTGCATAGATCTCATTGTATTGTGGTACAGATTACTATTTTGACTCAGTGTATATATGACCATAATTCTTCATACCATACAAAGAAACTTGATCCCAATGCATAGATAGCCAAAAATGTTATATTACAAAATAGATCATGTTCCTGAACATGTATTATGTGACAGTCATTTCTTTTGTGATTTAAAAAGAACTGTTAATTTCTATTTAAAGCATTTATTTTTAACCTCCCCTCTTTAGTTCTGGATATATGGATATATCACAACCAGCAAGTCATTCTTTATAACAAAGAGGGAAAAAAGAAAAGCAGTTCAGTAAAACTGCATCTGATTATATATAAAGTGTTCTATATCCATAGTTTCTCATCTCTGAAAAGACTTTTTTCTTCTTTCTTCTTTGGTGCAAATTTGATCATTAAAATTGCACCACACACACTTATTTTTCTTCCCATTCACATTATTGCAGTCAATTTATAATATTTTTTTCCTTATTTACTTTACTCTATCAATTCATCTAAATCTTCTCATGCTTCTCTAAATTCTTGTTGATCCTTTTCCTATGTCTTTTCATGAATGATCTGATATGTTTGAAGAGTGCTTCTTAAGGTGTTGTCCACATCCCTTGGAGGGTCCCTTAGACTTTTTTTTAGGGATATATGAGAACAAAATTATTTTTTAAATAATGTCAGGAAGTTACTTGGCTATCTCTGTGTGACCACATTTTCTTTATATACTTCAACCAAAACCATATATTATGATAGGCTGAATTTGGCAGCAGTATGAGATTTCAGCTGTCTTCCATTAAACAAGACATGAAAGAGTTATGCATGTTGGTGAAGTTGTAAAATAATCTAACCATTCTGGAGAGCAATTTGGAATTATGCTCAAAGGGCTATCAAACTATGCATACCCTTTGATCCAGCATTGCCATTACTGGGTCTGTATCCCAAGAAAATAATAAAAGAAAGAAAAGGGCCCACATGTGCAAAAATGTTTTTAGCAGCTCTTTTTGTGGTGGCAAAGAATTGGAAAATGTGTAGATGCCCATAAATTGGACAATGGTTGAATAAGTTATGGTATATGAAAGTAATGGAGTATTTATTCTTTGTAAAAAATTTATGAAAAAGCTGATTTTAGAAAGATCTGGAAAGATTTGCATGAACTGTACACTGTAATTGTGCAATGATCAATTACAAAAAAACTAAGTTCTTCCAAGGCAATCCCAATATATTTTGGATGCAAAACGCCATTTGCATACAGAGGTGGACACTCTAAGGACACTAAATGTAAATCAACATATGCTATGTTCACTGTTTTTTCTTTTTTCTTCTATTGTTTTTGCTCTCATGTCTTTTCCATTTTGTTTTTTTCTCTCCCAACATGATTCATAAGGAAATGCGATTTTTAAAAAAGAATGTATATATGTGTGTATACATGTATATATATGTATACATATATATATAAAACCAGAAAAAAATTAAATATTTTTTTAAAAGAGTTATAGAAAGGTATGTTAAAAAATGTCATTCTCCTCACTATGTTTTTTGTTTGGAAATGACATGTTATTTTTCATGAATAAATTATTATATTAGCATGTAATAAGTTTATGGTTGTCATTTTTAGGAAATTATAGTTGTTTTATAATTTTTGTATTAATTTCTTCTAATAGAGTATCAGTAGATATAATCCATATAAACAAAAGCTCTTTGAGATCTTCCATAATTTGTTTTGTTTTGTTTTGTTTTTGCTGAGGCAATTGCGGTTTGACTTTCTCAGGGTCACACAGCTAGGAAGTGTTAAGTGTTTGAGATCAAATTTGAACTCAGGTCCTCCTGATTTCAGGGCTGGTGCTCTATCCACTGCAGCACTTAGCTGCTCCAAACCCTCAATAATTTTTAAGAATATAAATGGGTACTAAGATCAAAAAGTTTGTTAGTGTCTGGTTTGGAATATACTCCCTCTTTACCTCTACCTCTTAGCATCCCTTACTTCCTTCAATGAATATCTCAGTTATCATTTCCTAAATAAGACATTTTCTCCTCCCACTGATTATTTACATTTTCTCTTTTAAAATATAATTTTGATTTGCTTTGTGTGTGTGTATACACACACACTTGTATACATATATACATATATAACATGCATTATATATGTTATATATGTATATATGTGTGTAGTTATATGAAGATAGAGATAAATAGATGATAAATGAATATTTGTTCCCAAACAGTATGCATGCATATATACACCATGTGTTGCAAAACAATTTTAGAAAGAGATGTGATTTTATATACTTATACATATATATTATAATTCATTATATATTATACATGTTATAATTATATCATATTATAATAAATATATAAGTATATACTTATATATAACTATGTATGTACATATATGTATATGTGTGTACATATAAATATGTGTGTGTTTATGTATACATAACATATTGAAGATATTATAGTTTAAAATGGCACTAAAATTTTGGGGACATCCTATATGATAGGGTGATTTATATATGTGCAGACCACCTAACATGACTTCATCCAATAGCATAAGATGTCAGATGATTGATATTGTTAGAGGACTGGAACTTGCATGAATATTTCCTATTTGGCCAACCATAAGATCAGGAACACTGTTTCCACTGGCTACATAAGAATAACATTGCTTTAAAATGTCATTTCTTGGCAAAGAACTTTTACAGCATTCTCATTTAAGAGAAAAAAGTGCTTTTCTTATAGCATGTGATAAAGGGGAAAGATCCTAGATTATTCTCACTAGGACATGTGGCCCTAAGAAATGAGCTTGGATCACTTACACTTTCATTTGTTCTTTTCTACTACTATATATATTCAGGATGTGGAATTTTTGATCAATTTTAATAACAGGTCTAGTCAGACAGACTAGGTCATTGATCAATTATCAACTACTTCTCTGGAAGAAAAGGAGAAACAAATGGATTAGGCTCACAAAATAGCTCACTTCCTACAAAGCACTGGTCCTACCAAGTTAATGCCCTAAGCTAACATCTGAAAAACTTAATGGACTGGAATCCTGGGATTGCAACACCTGGCCTGGATTCCTGGATTCCCAAATCCACATGATTTGAGCTTCCAAGGGAATAGAAGGTTCCACTTAGAGCAGAAAATAGCATTGTTGCTGAGTCAGACCATTTAAAAGACATTTCCAGTACCATCTTTACAAACAATAGCAAAAGGCTACTCCTACTTTTATATTATTCTTTAGACATTTTTAGTCATGTCCTACTCTTCATGACCCCTTTTGTAGTTTTCTTGGCAGAGATATTAGAGTGGTTTTCCATTTCTTTCTCCAGCTCACTTTACAGAAGAAAAAAACTGAGGGAAACAGGATTAAGTGATTTGCCTAGGTTCACATAACTAGTAAGTGTCTAAAATCCAATTTGAACTCCCATCTTTCCTGACTCCAGGCCTGATATTCTGGCCACAGTGCCACCTAGCAGCTGTGATGGGTCAATGCCCGTCATTCATGAATTCTCTCCCCAAAGTTATTCCAAAGTGTCTCCCATTTGGGTGGCAGCATTTTAAGTTTTCTAGGAAATTCACAAAACCCCTCATTTTGCATACAAAACCACAATTTAAGTTTACTTTCTTTTGTACATGTTAACTACTTCTCTCTTACTCCCTTCCTCCATAGGATATAAGCTCCCTAAAGACAGGGACACTTTTAATTGTATTTCAGCACTAGCACAGTGCTTCATATGTAGCTGGTGCTTAATAAATGCTTGTTGATTTGATATTATCTTCCTTCTGGTTATTATTTCTCTATATGGTGAATTTTGCCATCTTTTCCTTATTTCCATTAATTAAATAAGTTCAACCCAAAAATTTAGTGTGATATACCAGTAATTTTTTATTTGCTAAATTAGGGATTATTAACCTTCTTGTGGCATTTTGGTGAAGCTTATGAACCATTTCTGATAATATTTTAAATGCATAAAAAATACTCTTCAAAAGTAGAGCACACTGTCCCTCCTCTGCTTGAGTAGATTCTTTGAGTAAAGCAAACTAAAACTTAAGTGACAGAGAAGGTTTACTAAAGTTACTGTGAGTTAGTAATATATAGCGATTTTAGCAAGCATTTTAAAAAATTTTTAATATAAATATACAACTATTACTGAAAATTTTTTAACAAATAGAACAATTTGCCATAAGCCTGCAGTCCGGGAGGAGAACTGAAGTCTTTCCCAGAAACCCAATGGAGAATCCGAAGAATTTCGATACTTCTGATTTAGAGTTCAAGATCAAGACTGAGAATGAGCCAGAGGAGGAATCTTTCCATAGAGTGAAGATCGAAACACTCAGCAGCGTTGATAATTATTCCTCTCTTTGTGGGGAGTGGGACAAAAGTGAAATCCAGATAAAAAGTGAGGAAATAAAACAGGAAAGTGATGAGACAAAAATTGCCAAACACCAGGAGATTCAAACTAGAGACAAAAATTATAAATATAAGAAAGAGGAGAAAGCTTCCCTTCAAAATTCAAAGTCTTCTGAACACCAGGAAATCCATGCTACTCAGAAGGCTTATAAATGTAATTCATGTGATTTGATATTCCCTGACAAATTAAGACTTATTCAGCATCAGAAGATCCATGCTGGAAAGAGGCCTTTTAAATGTGAGGAGTGTGGGAAAGCTTTCTTTAAGATTGCAAAATTGCATCTACATCAGAAGATCCATATTGGAGAGAAGCCTCATAAGTGTAAGGAGTGTGGGAAAGCGTTCGCTCAAAATGCAGCCCTCTTAAAACACCAGAGAACTCATACTGGAGAGAGTATGGGAAAAGCTTTGCTCAGAAGTCGACCCTGCCCAACCACCAGAGGGTCCATACTGGAGAGAAGCCTTATAAATGTGATGAGTGTGGGGTAGCCTTCAGCCAGAGGTCAACCCGCATTAAACACCAGAGGATTCATAGTGGACAGAAACCTTATAAATGCAATACATGTGAGAAAACCTTTATAGAGAGGTCAAACCTCACTCAACATCAGAAGATTCACACTGGAGAGAAGCCTTATAAGTGTAATACTTGTGGGAAAGCCTTCAATCAAAAATCAAGCCTTTTCAACCACCAGAAAGTTCATACTGGAGAGAAACGTTATAAATGCAAGGAATGTGGGAGAGCCTTTAGTCAGAGCTCAACCCTTATTTCCCATCAGATGATCCATACCAGGGAAAAGCCTTATACCTGTAGTGAGTGTGGGAAAGCCTTTTGTAAAAACTCAATGCTAAATGAGCACCAGAAAACTCACGCTGAACAGAACCCTGGTAAAAATAATAAATGTGAGAGAGTCTGCAGTCCAAACTCGCCGCCCAATTCACAGCAAATGTCTCCTTCTAGAAAACAGCCTTATAAATGTGGTGACTGTGGGAAAGCCTTTCTTAAAAACTCAATACTTATTAAACACCAGAGAATTCATACTGGAGAGAAGCCTTATGAATGTAGTAAATGTGAAAAAGCCTTCACTCAGAGCTCAACCCTTATTAAACACCAGCGAGTTCCCACTGAAGAGAAGCCTTATCAGTGTACCGAGTGTGGGAAAGCTTTCAATCAAAAATCTAACCTGGTCCACCATCACATGACACATATTGGGGAGAAGCCTTTTAAATACCATGAATGTGGGAGAGCCTTTATGAGAAAGGTCCTACTGACCATCCACAAAAGGAAACACAATGGAGAGAGTGTGGAAAAGTGAAGCAAGCATCCACTGGACAGTTAGACCTTATTGTCCATCGCCAGATTCCCATTGGATACAGACCTTTTTAGTATAAGGAAAGCCTTGATTCTGAGCTCAGCCTTTAAAGACATTATAGAATTCATACTGGAGAGAAGAACGTTTTAACTATAAGAAATATGGGGAAACCTTCTTGTGCTTTTATGTAGAAGAGGAATCTTCTGGGAAAAATAGACTTTTTATGGAAATGAGTGTGGGGAAGTCTCCTGGGACAGATGAAACAGTATATAATATCAGAAATGGAAGAATGCAAAATCATTTGGACTATTGCAATGACAATGATAGTGGCCAAGTACTGGACTAAGTCCTGGGGATATAAGTAGTACAAAAAGATAGTCCAATGAGGACTGTCTCAAAGTATCATGAGAGAGGGGATTTAACTGTAGGTCTTGGGACAAAAGTTTGCTAATCACCTGTCTGCCAGGCATGGTCAAGAAATCTTGGTCAGGAATTGTTTGTATTGGTATTTCTCAGGTGTCTTCTATGTAGCTGGGAAAGCTCTTTCAGTGTTCCCTAATTTTGCCCATAAATGATCTCACCTTTTTGATACCAGTAGTCTATTAGCATGACAGTGGTGAAATTTGTAATTAGTTTCCAAAGAATTAAAAGTGGATGTAACTTAGAAAAAAAAGGAGAGGTAGATGGAAGCAGGTGAATGTGAGCTAAGAGTCTTGAAACATGATTGTATTATTTGCATACAAATTACTGGGAAACCCGTCAGCCCTGACATCATCTAGGAAATTGAATGGTTTTGTATTTTGATGACATTAAAGGAAGAATAGAGCCATTAGGTAGCATCTTTAAGAGAGCTTGGTCTGGAGTCAGGAAGACTCATCTTCCTGAGTTCAAATGCATCCTCAGAAATGTACTAGTGTGTGACACTTATGACTTAACCTCATTTGTCTCGGTTTCCTCATCTGTAAATGAGAAGGAAATGGCCAACCACTCCAGAGTCTTTACTAAGAAAACTCCAAATGGAAGAGTCAAATATAACTGAAATTACTGAATGAAAATAAAGACTAAATAGGGAACACAGAAGGAGTACACTGGTGAAAAAGGAGGGCAAAGGGAAAGAAATAAAGATGAAAATTATCTTGTAAAATTTTGGTGCCCAAGTAGATGTCTTAATGATGAAGGAGCCTGTGGGGAAGGGAAGAGTGGGCCATATTTTAACCTCATGTTGTCTGTATTGGACCAAGGAGGGAAAATATACATACAGCTGGGTACAAAAATCCATTTCATCTATGGAAGTTTTATTTTATTGTTTATAAAACTTATACTGTTTAAATATAACTAAAGATTTGTGCACCCAGAATGTCTTCTTGACCTTACTAACTCTCCAGAAATTTCAGAGATGTCTACAAGGAATTTTGGAGTCTCCCAGGTTTTGGATATGAGTCTTGACAACCTGGACTTGAAGGATTTTTTTTTTGACTTTGCCCAAATTTTATTGAATGTTTACATTTATACATTTCCATCTCAATCTACCTTGATTTCAAGATGCTGCTTCAGCATCTTGTTTAACTGCTGTACATGTGGTTTGTATGTCAGTACCCTTATCTAAATCATATATAATGCAAACCTACCAGAGCCTGGATGCCAGGGACCCATACCTCCTTTCTGGTATATTCTCCTCTCCCAAATGACCTAATAAATTTCTTTCTAAAACTTAAAAAAAAAAAACCAAATAGAACAATTTTCAAATTCATGATACAATTATATTCTACAATTATTTTATGTTTAAGTGACTTCACTATTCTTAAAAAAAACTAGGCCAGGCACATTTTCCATAAAATAATAAGTGATCTTGATAATGATAAATAATTATGGCTAGCATTTATATTATGCCTATAATATACTGCTTGAATTTTCAAAAGAAATAGTCTTTAGGGAAATATTGCAAGCATAATAATTTTAAAAGATAAAATTTTTCTTAGTTTATATTAGTAAATTCAGTTCCAAATCTTACATTTGAACTGCAGCAATGGTGAATGCAGATGCTAGATTGTTTTGTTAATTATATCCACATCTCTTTCTGACAATTTAGCTAAAATGGGTGGTTATACATGTCTGAATATAGAATTTTCCTCTCAAGACTAATTCTAAATATCAAGAAAATGTTAACCATCAGAATTGTATCAGTTTATTTATTTATTTATTTTTTGCTAGAAAGTATTAAGTGTCTGATTCCGGATTGGAACTCAGGTCCTCCTAACTTCAGGGCCAATGCTCTATCCATCTAACTGCCCCAAGCAGTTCATTTTTCATCAGGACATTAAAAAAAGAAATAAATCTACTCCTTCGGAAGTAGACTCATAGACTTACAACATGGAATATAAGATAAAATCCCAGGTGACACAGTTCCTATATTTGACAAGTTTAACGTTGGAAGAGATCTTAAAGATACAATCCCCTCATTCAGATGAGGAAAATCAGAATTGAAGACATGAAGTGACTTGTCCAAGATTGTACAAGTACCAATTAACAGAGCCAAGATTGAAAAACCATTCTTCTTGCACTAAATCTAGTGCTGTTTTTATATCAAAATGACAATAGAAATTTTAACAATATCCTTTTTAAAACAGAAAGACTTCCATCTCCTTAAATACAATGCAAATGAATTTAAATTCTAGTTGTCTTGATTTCTTTTTTCTATAATAGGATTAGAAAAACCCATCATCAGGGGCATCCTTCTTCCTTTCCTTCCTCAGATATCAGGTTAACCAGAACTGAACAATGAACAATCATTACACTGGGCTTACACTGTTTAGAGGATGTGAAAATAAATAACACTAATACTTCCATTGAGATGAATGATCGGCTATTTACTAAGTAGATCTCATTCTAATATCCTCCAGACCTGGATGGAAAATCTGCTTTGTCTTGATCCACTGTGGTCCCCTGGCACTGTCATTTTAATTATTAAAATAATATAAAAACATCTGGGCCTTCCTATCTACCCATCAACTAAAATCACAGGACTTCAAAACCTTTCCTTTTGCCTTATAGCTGAATTTTGTTTTTTGTTGTTGTCTCTCCATCTTAGAGTGAGTTCCTTGATATCAAAGATATATCACTTTTTTTAAAATTTTATTTTATTTGCATAACATATGTGTGGGTAATTCTTCAACAATAACCCTTACATAGCTTTCCGTTACAAATTTTTCCCCCCAACTTCCCCACCCCTTCTCTAGATGGCAGGATATCCACTACATGTTAATTATGTTAAAATATTGGCAAATGGAATATATGTATATATATTTCCAAACTTATCATTGTTGTGCAAGAAAAATCTTATCTACACAAACAATAAGGATATATCACTTTTTTACCATGCATCACACATAATAAACACTTATTAGTTATGGTTTCATTCATTAATTAAGCTTTTAGCTATTTCTCTGACCCTGTTCCCTGCTAAAGGAGCTTACTTGTCTATATATTCATAGAATGTTTTCTTTGATGTATTGCTGCTGATTTTCAAAGTTCTAGCCCTAGGATGAAGAAAGTATTGTCCCATATCCAGATAGAGTAAGAGAAAGATCCTGCAAGATCATTTTATTACCTGTTAATTTGCTTTAATTTTTGTCCTTTAAAAAACAGTCTGTAAGGTATGCATGAAGTTCTTATAATATTTTAATTATACCACAAAATGTTTTCCAAAATCCCACAATTAGAATTATATTTTTCTTCTATACAAAGAAAAATTTATTTCATACCACAGACAATTCATATGATAATAGACAATATTTGATTCATTTATGATTCAAGTTAAAGTGGAGTTTAGTTTTTTGTCTTTTTGGTATTATAGTTGGTGAATATTGAATTGCTTGAAACACTAATAATGAGGAAACGAGATTAATAGGAGATCTAATAAAATGGAAGGGGCAGCTAAGTGGCATAGTGGATAGATTGCTGAGCCTGAAGTCAGGAACATTCATCTTCAAATCTGGCCTCAAGAACATATTAGTAGGGGTGGGGTGGGGGGAGGGGTGGAGCCAAGATGGCAGAGTGAAGACATGATTCTCTGTGACCTCCTCTGACCTTCTCTCAAACCAACAGCAGATTAAGCCTCCAAACTGGTTCTGAAGTCAAAGTTCCCCCAAAT
Organism: Myrmecobius fasciatus; assembly: GCA_023553655.1. Taxonomy (NCBI): domain Eukaryota; kingdom Metazoa; phylum Chordata; class Mammalia; order Dasyuromorphia; family Myrmecobiidae; genus Myrmecobius; species Myrmecobius fasciatus. The sequence continues at coordinate 46,745 of JAJPUD010010167.1, read as the reverse complement.
ATTTAGAGTACAACACATTTCTAGAAGAATTTACCCTGGAAGAGCTTAGAGCAGGTCTGTTTCAGACGGGCAGGGGATCTGTCGGTTTGCCGAGCTCAAACAGCAGCACACAGATAGGGCAGGAACCCAGGTGGGACTCAGTTTGCAGATTCTAAGCACCTGGGAAGTCCCTGGGAGACTCTCAGACCATTTTAGAAAAAGAAATAGACAAGCTATTAATCAACTCCCTAAGAAAAAATCTCCAGGGCCAGATGGATTTACATGTGAATTCTATCAAACATTCAAAGAACAATTAAATTCAACAAACTATTTGATAAAATACCTAAAGAAGGTGTACAACCAAATTCTTTTTATTATACAGATATGGTTATACAGATATGATTATACAGATAGCTAAACTAGGTAGGGTGAAAACAGAAAGAAAACTATAGACCAATGTGCCCAGTGAATATTGATGCACAAATCTTTTTTTTTTTTCAAACAAGTAGTCCATTTATTATTTTTTTAAAGTAATGAAAAAGTGATTGTACCTTGTGGTATAAATCTTCATTCCAAGGCAGAACATAAGCAGTGAAAAAGTCATCAACAAAAATCATCCGTGAGGAATTTCATATTTAATATTTGTGATAGAAAGGCAGCATGGAATCACTGCTCATCATTATGCTGTGTGCTATTGGAGTTTTCAACAGAATGTTTGCAGTGAAACTACAGAAGATGAGCCTATGTCCCAATCCTTTTATCCAATCATAAAAAGCGATCATTTTTGCCACTTATGAAATTGTTTGTTGATGCTCACTTGCCCCCCAAAATATTTCTGTCCAAACTCAGTTGAATACAGTATAAGAAAGTGGTAGACAGAGAGTAGTAAATAAACAAATTTTGCCTTAAAAGATGACCAGGTAATTTGTATACATTTTCACATTGGATCTTACATAATAATTCTATGAGGTAGGAGTTCTTCTTATCTCTCTTTTAGAAGTGAGGGAATGGGCTTAGAAAGGTTCAAAGACTTGCCTATTGTCACACAAACTGGCAAATTTTAGAGATAGCATTTGAATCCAAGTCTTACTCCACAACTGGCACTTTATGTACTACAAATACTGCCTTGAAGTACTATCCTCAAATCATATGCAACCATGAGGAAAAACAAATTCTCAGGGCCCCATAAATAAATGTCTAAGACTATAATTCACAGATGAATCGCAATATATTCCAATGGAGGGAGTTTCCAAACAAAAAATGGTCTTTGTATCAGTAAAATCATGTCATGACCCCTCCAAAAATCATAAAGTTAAGAAAGAGATAATCTGGTTGAACTTCTTTATATCATAGGTGAAGTAAGTGAACCCAATGGAGATAGTGATATTCTCTCAGTCACACAAATTGTTAATCACAAAAGTTGAATGAGAATTTATCTTTTTGGAATCTTGTGGCTTTTCTGACCATTTCCAGTAATGGCAGTTTCAAATACTTTCTGAATTTCATTTTCATGTTCTCAGTTTAACTTTAATCAGCTAAACACTATTTCTTGAAAGTCTATTATATACTTAGTACTGGTTTAGAAACTTAGGGTTTTTTTAATTTATTTTTTATTTTTTTTTTATTTTATTTGCATAAAATATGTGTGGGTAATTCTTCAACAATAACCCTTACATAGCTTTCTGTTACAAATTTTCCCCCCAACTCCCCACCCCTCCCCTAGATGGCAAGATATCTACTACATGTTAATTATGTTAAAATATTGGCAAATCCAGACCTGTGGAGATGGAATAAATTTATGTCCAAAGAAGAACTGGAACTCTTAATTGGACACCAGATAGATAATTTTGATTATATTAAGTTAAAAAATTTTTTGTACAAACAAAACTAACACAGACAAGATTAGAAGGGAAGCAATAAATTGGGAAATCATCTTTACATTTAAGAGTTCTGATAAAGGCCTCATTTCTAAAATATATAGAGAATTGTCTCATATTTATAAGAAAAAAAAAATTGAAGCCACTCTCCAATAGATAAATGGTCAAAGGATATGAACAAACCATTTTCAGATGATGAAATTAAAGCTATTTCTGGTCATATGAAAAGGTGCTCCAAATCACTATTGATCACAGAAATGCAAATTAAGACAATTCTGAGATACCACTACACACCTGTCAGATTGGCTAAGATGACAGGAAAAGATAATGACGAATGTTGGTGGGGATCTGGGAAAACTGGGACATTATACATTGCTGGTGGAGTTGTGAATGAATCCAGCCATTCTGGAGAGCAATTTGGAATAATACTCAAAAAGTTATCAAACTGTGCATAGCCTGTGACGCAGCAGTGTTTCTATTGGGCCTATATCCCAAAGAGATCTTAAAGGAAGGAAAGGCCTCTTCTGGGGGTGGAGCCAAGATGGCAGACTGAAAACATGACTCTGCATCCTTCTCTGATCTTCTCTCAAATCAACAATAAAATAAGCCTCTGAAATGATCTTCAAGTCAACGAATCCAGAAATATTTGGACACTGCTTGCTGGTATCTCTGAAGAACTTCACATCAGGTTTGTCTAACTCAGACAGAGAGATAAACAGAAGACTCCGGTGTGGGCCAGAAGTGCGGGTGGGACTCAGCTCACTGTGGCAGAAACTCCAAACTCCAAATTCCAAACACCTGGAGTTTATCTGAGGCACTCAGGACACTCTTCCCTGATTGGGGGCAGGTGTTCTGGCAGACTTGCCTTGTTTAAGGAGTTATTCAGACTTAGTCCTAGCCCCCACCGGCCCAGCACCTTAAGTTAATTTGCCGAAGTGCCCCAGGGCAAAGATCTTCAGAGATATCCACGCTGTCTAAAAAAAAAAAAAAATGAAGAAGCAAAAGAGAGCTCTCACCATAGACAGCTTTTATCGAGAAAAAGAAGGGATGGTCCCAGATCCTGAGGTTCCTTTAGACAGAATTCCAGAGGAAGTTATTAAGGACCATCACTGCTCCCTTTTTCAAAAGGCCTTTCTGGAAGATTGCATAAAGAACCTCAAAAGAGAGCTGGAGGATAAATGGGAAAATAAACAGAAATCAGTGCAAGAAGAATATGATGCCCTGCAAAAGAGATATGAAAAAGACACCAATTTATTGAAAAATAAAATTAGTGAAGTGGAAAAAGAGTGCAATGAACAAAAAAATTCAATTGGCCAGTTACAAAAGGAGCTTAAAAAGGTAACTGAAGAAAACAACACTTTAAAGATAGGAATTGAACAAATGCAAGTCAATGACTCAATAAGACTTCAAGAATCAGTCAAACAAAAACAAAAAATGAAAAATTAGAAGAAAATATGAAATATCTCCTAGGAAAAACAACTGACTTGGAAAATAGATCTAGGAGAAACAATCTAAGGATTATTGGACTTCCTTGAAAGCCATGATGAAAAAAAGAACCTAAACACTATCTTCCAGGAAATCCTGAAAGAAAATTGCCCTGAAATTGTAGAATCAGAAGGCAAAATCACCATTGAGAGAATTCACCGATCACCTTCTGAAAGAGACCCCAAAATTAAAATCCCAAGGAATATCGTGGCTAAATTTCAGGACTATAGCACCAAGGAAAAGATTCTGCTAGCAGCTAGAAAGAAACAATTCAAATACCGAGGATCAATAATTAGAATCACACAGGATCTGTCAGCCTCCACATTGAAGGATCGAAGGGCCTGGAACCCGATATTCCGAAGGGCAAAGGAACTTGGATTACAGCCAAGAATAACCTATCCAGCTAGAATGAGCATTATCCTCCAGGGAAAAAGATGGTCATTCAATGATATAGGTGAATTTCACCTATTTCTAATGAAAAGACCAGATCTGAACAAAAAATTTGACATCCAAACACAGAACTCAAGAGATGCATAAAAAGGTAAAAAGGAAAGGACTCTTGAGAACTTTATTTCTTCTATGGGGATACTTAAAGTTTGGGGGTATAATTAACTAGATATTACTTTGATAATATGAAAAAGAGAACTAGAGGGGGAAAGGTTGTCATACTGGGGAAAAGAGGGAAAAAGTGGTAAAATAAGATCTAAAAAAAAAGGAGGTAAAAACAAGGTAAAATCTCTTGAAGAGGCAAAGAAAACCTAATATAATTGAGAGAAAGAGGGGAGGGAGATGAGCATTGTGTAAATCTTACTCTCATCAGGTTGGGCTCTAAAAGTGTATATCAGACACTTGATTTCACATAGAAACTTGTCTGTTGGTAGAGGGAAGTGGGAGGGAAAGGAGGAAAAGAAAGGGATAAACTAATAGAAGGGAAAATAGAAGAATCAGGGGAAAGGAGTAAAAACAGGGGGAGGGGATCTAAAGGGTGGAGTATTGTTTGGGGGAG
>JAJPUD010010167.1:0-37398 GCA_023553655.1 Myrmecobius fasciatus | reverse complement strand
AAATTAAAAACCCTCAATTAAATACCAAATTGGAAATTCTAAAAATAAAAGGAGAAATTAATAAAATTGAAAATAAGAAAACTATCGAATTAATAAATAAAACTAAGAGTTGGTTCTACGAGAAAACCAACAAAGTAGATAAGCCTTTAGTTAATTTGATAAGAAAGAGGAAAATCAAATTGTTAGTCTCAAGAATTATAAGGGAGAACTTTCCTCCAATGAAGAGGAAATTAGAGCAATAATTAGAAGTTACTTTGACCAACTTTATGCCAGTAAGTTTGATAATCTAAATGAAATGGAGGAATATCTACTAAAATTTAGATTGCCCAGGTTAAAAGAAGAGGATATAAATTATTAAAATAGCCCCATATTAGAAAAAGAAATAGAACAAGCTATTAATCAACCCCCTAAGAAAAAATCTCCCGGGCCAGATGGATTTACATGTGAATTCTACCAAAGATTCAAAGAACAATTAATTCCAATACTATACAAACTATTTGAGAAAATAGGGACAGAAGGTATACTGCCAAATTCCTTCTATGAGACCGATATGGTGCTGATAGCTAAACCAGGTAGGGTGAAAACAGAGAAAGGAAGAAAAGGCACCCACATGTGCAAAATTGTTTGTGGCAGCCCTTTTTGGAGTGGCTAGAAACTGGAAACTGGATGTCCATCAATTGGAGAATGGCTGAATAAATTATGGTATATGAATGTTATGTAATATTATTTTTCTGTAAGAAACAACCAGCAGGATGATTTCAGAGAGGCCTAGAGAGACTCATATGAACTGATGCTAAGTGAAATGAGCAGAACCAGAAGATCAATATACACGGCAACAGCAAGAGTATATGATGACTAATTCTGAAGGACATGGTTCTTTTCAACAATGAGATGTTTCAAACCAGCTCCAATTGTTCAGTGATGAAGAAAGCCATATACACCCAGAGAGAGGGATCTGAATGTTGACCACAACATAACATTTTCATTCTCTCTATTGATGTTTGTTTGCATTATGTTTCCCTTCTCAGATTTTTTTTCTTGTGCAATAATATAGCTGTATAAATATGTGTTCACACAAAAAAATAATCTGTCTACAAAAAAAAAGAACGTATTAGCTATGTGATTCTGGGCAAGTCTCTTATATCTGCTTTATTTCCTTCTCTGCACAATGAGCTGAATAAAATGGCTACTGCTGTGGTATCTTTGACAAGAAAACCCCAAGTGGAATCACAAAGAGTTGGGCTCAATTGAAACAAATGAACAGCAAAAACAAAAATGAAATAGAGAAGTTAATAAATCAGTGTTTTCTATTTGGCATCAGTGTAGTTGATAAAGAAAAAATGCACGTAGAATAATTTTTGTATTTTGGGGACCACTGTACAAATTATTTCTTTGAAAAAATTCATCAAATTTTAGTTTGAAGTTTAAGAAAGGCTTATGTTCTTCTACATTTAACTTAGGGCACTATGTATTTGAGAAATTAGATCTTTATCATAGACATCTTTCTGTAAAGATTATTTCCCATTTTTCTTATTTTCTTCTAATCTTAGCCTTAGTTTGGTTTGTTTAAAAACTTTTTAATATAATCAAAATTATTTATTTTGCATTTTAACAATGCTCTCTATCTTTTATTGGTCATGAATTCTCTTTAGAGATCTGAGGAGCAGACATTCCTTGTTCTTCTATGTGTTACCATATATGTCTAAATCATGTACTCATTTTGACCTTATCTTCATATACAATGTGAGATGTTGCTCTATACCTAATTTATGTCCTATTGTTTTCCAATTTTCCCAACAGTTATTCCAAATAGTAAGTTCTTATCCCAAAGACTGTGGTCATTGACTATTGTGTTTTGTGCATGTAATGTATTCCATTGATGCACCACTCTATTTCTTACCCCGTACCAAATAGTTTTGATAATTATTGTCTTATAATATAGTGTAAGATCTGTACTGCTAAACTTCTTTCCTTTATGTTTTTCCCATTGTTTTCTTTGAAAATTTATACCTTTATTCTTCCTGATGAATTTTGCTATCATTTTTCTAGTTCAATAAAATTTTTTTTGGTAATTTAGTTATAATGGCTGTGAATAAATGTATTATTTAAGTTAAATTTTCATTTTTGTCATATTGGCTTTTCCTATCCATAAACAATTAACATTTTCCAATTATTTAATGCTGACTTTATTTTTGCAAAGTATATTTTATAATTATGTACATGTAGTTCCTGTGCCTGTCTTGGAAGGAATATTCCCAGGCATTTTATTCTGTCTTGAGTTGTTTGAAATTGAGTATCTCTTACTCATCATTTCTTATAGTACTGTGGCATTCCATTACAATCATAGATTAAAAACTTGTTCAGGCATTCCTTCATTGATAGACAACCCCTCAATTTTCAGTTCTTTACTACCACCAGAAGAGATGCTATAAATATTTTTGTACATATAGATCTCTTCCCATTAGTGATGTTTCTGGCACAAAGGGTAAAAATAGTTTTATAACCATTTCGGCATAGTTGCATATTGTTCTACTTCACCAATACTGCATTGTGTCTCATTTTTCCCACTACCCCTGCAACATTTGTCATTTTCCTTTTCTATCATATTCACTAGTCTGATAGGTATAGGAGGGCAACTCAAAGTTGTTGTAATTTGCATTTCTTTAATGAATAGTAATTTAGAGTGTTTTTATGTGATTATAGTTAGCTTTGATTATTTCATTTGCAAGTTCCCTATTTACTTACTCTCATCAGAATTGACTCAAAGAGGAAACAACATATGCACTCAACAAGGGAATACAAATCTATCTTACCCTACAGAAAGTAGGAGGGCAAGGAGATATGTTAAAGAATGAGGGTAATAGAAAAGAAGACATATTGGGGAAGGGGTGGTCAGTAGAAAACGCTTTTCAGAAAGGTCAGGGTGAAAGGAGAGAGAATAAAATAAAATAGAGGGGAAATACAGTTAGCAATAGTAATTGGGCAAAGAATTTTAAAGCATCTTTCTCAAGATCTTATTATAAAATGTATAGGGAACTGAGTCAAATTTAATTTTTAAAAAAAGAGCCATTCCCTGAGTGATAAATGATCAAAAGATATGAACTATTCCCAAAGGGTTATAAAATCATGCATATCCTTTAACCTAACAATACCACTACTAGACATGAGTCTCAAATTTTTATTTTTTTTATGTATTTTTTTTTTTGTTGAGGCAATTGGGGTTAAGTGACTTGCCCAGGGTCACACAGGTAACAAGTGTTAAGTGTCTGAGACCAGATTTGAACTCAGGTCCTCCTGAATTCAGGGTTGATGTTCTATACACTGCACCACTTAGCTGCCCCAAAAAAGATTTTTTAAAAGAAAAAGGAACCTGCCTCTCTTTCCCTGCCACCTCATCCTCCTCCTTCCTCCTCCTTCTCCTTCTTCCTCTCCTCCTTCCTTCAAGATCATGTGTTCCTCCCCTTCACCTCCTTTATTTCTTCCTCTACCTCTTTTACTTTAGATAATTTATGCTATTCTACTATTCCTTTTTCCTTTCTCTCAATACATTACTCTTTCTCACACCTGACTTTTATTATTTTTAGATAATCATCACATTATATTCAAGTCACACCCATGCTTTCTATCTATATATATTCTTTCTAACTGCCCTAATAGTAAGAAAGATTTTAAGAGTTGCAAGCATCATTTTTCCATTTGGAAATATAAATAGTATAAACTTAGTTAATCCTTTGTGATTTCTCATTTTTATTTGCCTTTTTATTAATACCGAATATTGTATTTGAAAGTCAATTTTTTTGTTCAGCTCAGGTCTTTTCATTAGAAATTACAACCAAGAATCATCTACCCAGCAAAAGTGAATATAATCCTTCATGGAAAAAAAGAACATTCAGTGAAATAAAGGAAGGAAATCTGGAAGTACTGCCTCAGGCATTAGGTTTTACATATTGTTATTTTCTAAGCTTTTTCTGGGAGCAGGACCTTGGACACTCCTTTCTGCCCCTGAACTGCTGCTAGTGCCCCAAGGCAGACAATCACGCAAATGCTCCTGCTTTCTTTAGTCCTTCTCTCAGCTTCAAACTTCAGCTCACTTCTATGCTCTGTGATCCAAACTGAAACCAGGAATTATGCTCTACTGAAAGTGCCTGCAACCATTAGAGTCCCTCCCCCTTTGCACCCTGTTACCACGTTGACTATGTTTGGATGTGGATGTGTGCTCACTGCTTTTCACTTATAGCTACAATGTCTGGTCTGAACAATGTCTGGTCGGTGTACTTATGACTGACAACCAACAACTGGGGAGGATCCTTTAATCTTCCTCTGTTAAACTGTCCCCCATATTGTCTGTGAGGTGAAAGTTCAGAGGCTGCTACATGCCACCAGGGCTTATTGTTCATTGATTTAATGGCATTTGCTTGGAGATTTTGCACTTCAATCAGGTCAAGCTTCCATTCTTAGAACATTAGGTATTAAGGTCCTTCTCAGTTGTTTTAGTAGGACAAATGCTTCAACCCAAGTTTTAGTTTTTTCTGCCATTCAAAATTCCCTTTGAGGCAATGTTTGTATCATGTTTTCAGGAGATTTGGGGGGAGCTTGGTGTTACCAGACTTACCCTGCCATATTCATAGAATCCTTTCAAATTCCTTAAACTCTAATGAGTCAAAATAAAAACTAGAAGTATTTTGAGGTGCCAACCCTTCTACGTATCTGTTCCTTCCTGAAATCTTTTTTTTTCCTTTCGCAGTGGGCAACTCTGTGAAGAAAGTGTGCAATCATATATGTCCTCTTTTAAAGCATGTATATTTTTATTCATGCTTTACTCTTCCCCCCAAACTCTCATGTCAACTCTGCCTCATTCTAGCACACAATATGATGCAATCATTCTTTTCACCAATCTTGAATGACTCTTAAATAGCAGTATGCATGTTTTGAAATGTGATCTTATCATCATAAATTTGATGTTACTTCCCAATGAAGGAAATCTTTTCTCCCTCTACCCCTTAGTTTCCAGTTCTTTAAGATCAAAAATTAAAAATTTGGAGTAAGTTGGTAAATTTCAAGCTCTCCAGATTTCCCCCACAAATAGAACAAATTTGCATCTCAAATAAAATATAGACTAGTGAAAAATCAGGAAGACTTGGGACAGAACAGGGGTCCTCCAGGTACAACCTGAGAAGATCTGAAGAAAAATTTCATGTGACCAGAAATTAACCTATCTGAAGTATAAATACCTTTATCCTAGCTCCACAGAAACTTCAAGTGGGGAGCCTTGGGGTTATTTGAGTGTAGGTGGAGTCTCAGCAGGAACCACAGAGACTTTCAGTTCCTGAACTGTTTGTGAAGTTTGGGGTCTGAGGCCAAGTATGAATCCAGGAAGACTGACGGAATCTGGGTTGATTAGGAATGCCAGGCCTGACTGTGCTGCAGAGACTTGGCCCTAAATAAGAAGAAGCCAGCATACCTGTGAGTGCAAGGCAATGGGGCATGGATGGTACTGGCTGTGAGCATTTGCTGGAGGGTAGACCTATTGGTTTGGCATTTCAGGTCAGAGGACAGAGTTGAAGTGAAGCTTGAGACACCATTCCCCCACCCCATGATTAGAGGTACTTTCCCTAATATCTCATATTAAAAAATAATGAATTGGCCAAGAAGAAAGAACACAACCATAGAAAACTATCTTCAGAGGAGAACACTGAAGTTTAAAAAAAAAAAAAGGTTCTTCTGCTCCAAAGAGTAATGTAAAATGGTTCTCTACCCAGAGAAAATTTATAGAGAATTTAAAAATCAAATGAGAGACATTGAAAAAAAAATTTTTTAAAATATAAAATTCATACAAGATAAACAAGAAGATTATGAAAAAAAAGTTAACCAACTAGAAAAGCAGATACAGAATCTCAAAGATAAAAATAACTTTTTGAAATTTAGAATTGGACAAGGGGAAGCCAGTGAAGCCATGAGACACCAGGAAATAACAAAACAGATTATAAATAATGAAAAAAAGAACATAATTGTGAAATATATTATAAGAAAAACAACAGATCTAGAGTACAGATCAAGAAGAGAAAATATAATTGGACTGCCCAAAAGTTGTGATGAAAAAAAGAACTTCATACAATTAATGCAAGAAATAATCCAAGAAAATTGTCCTAGAGTGATAGAACATGAAGAAAACGTAGAAATAGAAAAAAATCCACTAATCACCACCTCAACAAGATCTTTTGAGGAAAACACATAGGAATATTATTGCCAAATTTTGAAACTCCTACATCAAAGAGAAAATTTTGCAAGAAACAAGAAAAAAAAAACAATTCAAATATGCTGTAATTACAATTAGAATTGTACAAGACTTAGCAGCAGCCACAATAAAATACCACAAGCCCTGGAATCATATCTATAAATAATCAAAAGAACTAGGTCTGCATCCAAAAATATCCAGAAAAATTATCTATAATACTGAGTGAGAAAAAATTCCTAGGATATTGAACAAACTTGTAGATTTTTAAGACTTTTTATCAACCAAATACAAAAATGTTAACATATAAGAGTCAATATCAAAGATCAATTTCATGTAACTCAACATGGACAAATTGTTTATGTTTTTTATATGAGAAATGTATGCCATATGTTTAAGATTGACACCAACAATGGGGTAACTCAAAAGAAAAATTGGGGCAGAATTAAGGTAAAAATACTAATCATGTTATACAAATGAATGTTATACAGATAAAGTGTAGGTGAATAATAGACAGAGGTATTAGAGGGGGCATGAGAGCTCATAGTTCTGAAAGCCCACACACATTAGGAATAGGTTAAATAGACAACACTACACATGAACCCTATATAAAACTACATATAGCACCCTCCAAAGTCTATAAAGAAATAAGTTGGGATGGATGAGCAAGTGGGAAAGCAAAGAATAAGGGAAGAAAACAAGGAAGGGATCCATGGGTGGAGGGAGGTTAAGTAATAGCAAAGCAAGTTAAGGAGCAGAGTTAAAGAGTCAGCAGGAATAGGAAAATGTGTGTGTATGTGTATGTGTGTGTGGGAGGGATGTGCATATGTATGTATATGTATATATCTACATATGTATATATAAAGTAAAAAAGTACATATGTATACATAAAGTAAAAAATACATATGTATATGTAAAGCAAAAAAGATTTACAGCAGACAACAAAAGAATAATTTACAAGGAAGAAAAGAAAATATGGACATTCATGAATATAATTTCTTCTACTAATATGTATATATACACATATATATATGCTTTTTGGAAAAAAAAACTACTCTGTCTATGGAGCCTTTGGATTATATTTATATGAACAATTTATTAGTGTTTCTCATCCTAGAATGTTTTTCTCATTTGTTTGGGAATAATTTTGGCAGAACAATTTGTATTATTTTTTTTAAATCCTTTTTTTTGTAGATATGGGTCCTTTCCCTTCTCTTTGGTCACCTTGGGCTTAAGGTCTAGTGATTGTACCATTGGGTCAAATTGCCAGTTTAGCAATGTAAGGATCATAGTTTCAAATTGCTTTCTAGAAGAGCTAGAAAAAGTTACAATTCTGCTAATGGTGCATATGTTGTCCTTGTTGTTGTTGTAGTAGTAGTAGTAGTAGTTGTTGTTGTTGTTGTTGTTGTTGTTTTTCTCATAACAATACAGAAATTATTATTTTCTCTTTAGGGGGTCATTTTTAACAATTTTTATTCTTCAAAGTATTATTTTTCTCAAATGTATATATATGTTTATTAATTGCACAGATTTCTTCTTTTAAAAATTGCCTGTTCATATTCTTTGTTAATTTATCTTTTGAGAAAAGATGCTCAGCCTCATAAATTTTAATTAGTTGCTTGGACATGAGACCATTGTCAGAGAAATTGTAATGAAGATTTTTTTCAGTTACTTTTAAACTATATTTCTTCAATTTGTTCATAATATTTTCAAATTTCACATGTAACAAGACTGTCTCCATGTATCAGAGGACACTATCTATGACTTAATGGGAAGGAATGATAAACATCTCTAGTTTTTTTCTCACCCTACTCTTCTCTAAGAAAAGCATTAATTTACTTCTAGGAGGGAAAGCAAAATGTTGAGATCAAAAGCTGCTTTGTTCTTCACAGAAAAAAAGGGATACTGCCACATAATATCTGTTTCCATAACAGTTTCTGATTAAACTTCTGACCACTATTTTTCAATGGGGAAAGAAGGACCCCAAATTTTATATTCAAAACTTGACTTCCTTCCCACCAATTACTAGTTTTACAATGAACACAAACATAGCAAATAGCAAAAAAAAAAAACTTTTATCCTAGATGACAACAAAACAGAAATCAGAGAAAGCATATATAAGAAAATATATATCAGACAATACAGAGTTTAGGAGCTCTCCCACTAGAAGTAAGATAACTCAGCTCAACCACAAGAATCCTAGATCTCAACCAAGATGAAATTCTCCCAAGTCTCTTTTATAGCATGTAGAAAGTAAACAAAATGGAGAGAGCTCCTCTCATATTACCTTCTTCCAGGTCTTTTAACCCTTCAGCAACAGGAAATGGAATTGGCTTCATTCATCTTCTCTCCTGAAGCTGGAAGCCAGTGGGATCCAAAAAAAATTGCAAGTCCTGAAGAGCTCTTCTTTCTCCTACTCTTCTCAACTCCACTCTACCTCTCATGCAGGCACAGGGCACTAATCTCCATTGAGGAGTTAGTATCAAATTCTGGACATTAGGATTTAGATTACATTCATAATTGAAACTATCTATTTTAATCTTTTACAATCCACTTATCCCTTATTTAGACATGTATATTTTCTCTATCCGTAGAACTAAAAGTTCATTTCTTTATTGCTCCTCTATTTCTTTATGAGATCATCTTTTATGCTTAAATCACTTATCATTTGAATTTTGTCTTGGTATGTGGAATAAGATTTTTGTCATCCCACAGCTAATATGTTTATTTATCTTCCTTTATTGGTGAGGTAAATTTTGGATAGTTCGTGAAATTATTGTGTATCTCCTAATTATATTTATATCTCATGTAAGTTTTGAGGATCTTTATCTCTGCTGCAGTTATCATTAATGAATTATGTCCCCAGAGATAACTCTCCCATCAAGGTTCTAAGAGTACCATTGAGAAGTTGGGGTTGATTATCCAACATTATCAGCTTGAAATTGACTGGCATATTTCCCTCAAAGAATATCCATTGAGTTTACATTAAAATACTGTTTAGTCAAATACTTTTAAGTAGCATTTGAAAAGATAGCACAGTGGATAGAGCACCTGACCTTGAATCAGAAATAATTGAGTTCAAATAAGGTCTGGAGTAGTTACTAGTTTTGTGTCTAGGATAGTCATTGAATTTTGGTCTCCCTCTGTTTCTTCATTTGAAAATGGGGTAGCAAAAACATCTACCTCCTGGCATTATTGTAAGAATAAAATAAGATAGCATTTGAAGGAGAATTTTGCAAACTTTAAAATGCTACACAAATGCTAGCTATTATCATTAATATTTCTGAAGAGTATAGGAAAAAATAGTATAAAACACTGTACATTCCAACTTCGGGCATTTGCAGTGGCTGTCCCCATGCCTGGAAAACTTTCCCTCCTCATTTCTTCCTCCTAGCTTCCCGGGCCTCTTTTAAGACCCAACCAAAATTCCATCTTCTGCAAAATAGCTTTTCCAATCTCTCTCAATTCTATTGCCTTCCTTCAGTTAATTATTTTCTATTAATCCTTATATAGCTTATTTGCATTATAATTCTTTGAGCTCTTGGGGAGAAAGATATGTCTTTTGCCTTTCTTTATATCTCCAGTGCTTAGTAGAATCCCTGGCACAGAGTAGACTCTCCCTTAATAAGTGTTTATTAACCAATTGATTAACACATTCTCCTACAAATAGACTCAAGTTTAGACAGAATATGGCAGAAATATGGCAGAAATAACTCATCAGTCCTGGTTGCTGGAAATCTTTTTTTTCTATTTATGGACTGCTCAAGAATTTCCACTTTTGGATGGCAAATTTACATTCATGCTTTCTTGGTTCCTAAAGTACACACTGCTACCAGCCTCTTTTGTACTGGGGTGAGAAGGGTGGCAAGATAGGGACTGTGGATAATATTAGAAAGCTAATGGGAAGTCCATAATCCTCCAGATCCTTTAAAGTTCACATGAAATCCTTCTCCAAGTCAAAATGGAGTGGGAGAGAAGAGAAGAAAATTCCTAAGACCATAGTCAAATACTCTCCTTACCTTTCCCCAAGCTCTGACCTCTCCCATCCTACCCTTACTGGTTTCTTGTTAGAAGTTTTAGCTAAAATTCCAAGGATATTCCATTCACACTTAATTTCTATAATTATTTCTGTTTGAAAATTTATTAACAATCCTTCAGGTATAGCCAAATTTCTTCATCCTATCTCTATGTGATTGTTATGCAAAATCTTATTGAAAGGAATTTTCAAATCTTAAAGTCTATGGTTGATTAAACATCTTACTTATCACTTACTTTATTTGTAGCTGTGATTTAGTGTATTAATCAATCTCATTTTTTCTTGCATTGTTTTAAAATCATAGGAACTCCTTATTTGCTTAACCTATTTTTTTTTATAAAATGACTGTTTATCTCTATTTTGAAATGATGAAAAAAATAGGCTTCCAAGAAATAAATATCATAAGATCCAGAGACACACTGTGGCAGGTTTTCCTACAGTCACTAATGCCAAATTGTTCTAGTATTGACAACACAGGTAGTTCCTCAGTATCAGTGGAAACAGATATTTTCAGGGACAAAACGCATGTGTTCAATTTTCAAAGTATAATGTCAATTATATAAAGTGTTTTTATTAAGTATATCAATTACATACATAGAGGAGCAAAGGAGGATCCTGTCATCCTATATTAGCTATTCCTCTCAGCTTTTCATTCTTGCACAAAAATGCTACTTAACCTAGTAATAAGTAGCAGCAATACACCTTGCCCATTTCCAGACTAAGTACTATGCTTGAGATATTGGTGCAGGTTCTGTCAATATATAAATGAGCTCTTCCAATAGTTTATAAGTTAGTTATTTGGAGCTTAAAATTTGTTTTCCCAAAAGTACTAGAATTACTTTTAATATATTATATTTCAAATAAGCTTTTGTTAGTTAGCCCTGATATTGGGGGAGAATTGAGATTTTATTTTGTTTTGTTTTTATTAATGGGGAATCAGTGTTAATAAATAGTTCCCCTGCAATGTTTTAGTTTTAACAAACAGCCAGTAAGCCATCCTGAACATTGTTTAAAGAGAGCATTGTGAACCAGGGACAATTTGCTATTATCCCTGGCAAACATCAATAATTTATTTTTAAGTTGTGGAGTATTCATTTGTTTGCTGAGTAAAAAAAAAAGTTTCAAAGTTTAAAAAATTACAAATGTCCTTTGACAATTAAAAAAGCTAGGGTTATGTGCATTTCTGTTTAGCTTCCTCTCCAGTTCCAGCAGCCCCCCTTCTACAGTTGGAAGACTGCTGCACACACAACAATAGTGCTACATTGTCATGGAAACAGCCACCTTTGTCAACAGTGATGGCAGAAGGATACATTCTGGAACTAGATGATGGAAATGGCGGTCAGTTCAGAGTGAGTAGAAAATCTACTTTGTTTATTTGGTGTTCTAATTATATATTATAATAGAGCAGTCATAGCATTTGAAAGCTATAAGTTTTGAAAATATTTAGGCAATCATTGTGCAATTATTGGACTGAAGCTAGGATCATTGGTATTGGAATCAAAAAACCTGGATTTGAGATCGTGGCATTTCTCCTATGTACCCACCCTACGCAAGTCATTTCACTTCCCTGAATATTCAGCTCCTCACCAATAAATAAACATTATAATAATTGTACTATATCCTTCAAAGGTTGTCAAAAAGAAAACAACTTGTAAACCTTTAAATGACTTAAAGTGCAAATTTCTATTTTCCATATTTTATATACTGATCAAGGTTAAAGCCTAATGATGACTATTATTCTAGAGAAGAATTTGAAGGATTACCAAGACTATGAATTTGCTCTTTCTCAGTTTCTCTGCTTCTCTACATCTCTACAACCTCAACATGTTGAAAATTATCATCCTTGCCTTATCTTTATATTCTTCCCAACTTCCTGCTTTCTATCAATTATTATTCCATTCAAAATAAAAAATTCAGAAGTACCTTCAAGTCTTTCTTTTCTTTAGGTCTGTATATCCAGTTACAGCATACTACAATTTCTCTTGCACAATGTCTTTTGCATTTTTCATAATCTCATGAAAGATAATTGTAACATTTTCCTAACTGGTCTCCCTGTGTCTAACTTTCTATAGTCTATTCCATGTACCACACTCTTTTGCAAATTAATATTTCTAAAACACAAATTTCATCTTACAACTTCTGCACTTAAAACTTTCAATATTTTCCCACCATTTATACAACTCCTGTATTATAAAATAAAATAAGCATTTAGTAAGCATTCATTCTGTGTCACATACTGAGCTAAAATATTAGAGATATAAACAATAACAAAAAAGGCAATGATAACCCTCAAAGAATTTGCAATATAAATTTAGAAAAAGATACAAGAGGAAGCTGAAGAAGGTGGTGCCAGAGTATATCCTGTGAGAGGTGAGAAGGTGAAAATCATGATGAAAATAATGGTGGAATCAAAACCAGGCAGAACTGCTGATGGTAAATGAAGAGAGGGCTCCGATTTTGAGTTCTTTATAAAGGGAGACTACAGGAGTTTTGTTTTTCAGATTTTTTTGCTATGCCTCTCAGTCTTCTAATAAGAGAGACAGAAGCAACTCAGTATACTAATTAGAGATGAAAAACAAAGCTAAAGCAATGGCCATGCTGAAGAGTTTTCCCTAATGATGAGTTTATTAATTTCTCTGTGAGTTGTGATGAAAATGATGGTAGATTCAAAACTACGCAGAGCAGTTGGTGGCAAATGAAGAGATCTAGGATTTTGAGCCCTTTATAAAAGAACATTAGAGAATTTTGCTTGTTTCTGCCTCTGAGTCTTCTGATATTCTAGGTAGCAAAGAGATAGAATAGATTCATTAATGGCAATGAAATTTTAACATTAGGATTTTAACATCATTAGGCTTCAATATGTTGAAGAACAGCTAAATCAGATCAAGTATGTTAAAGAGTTTCCATGATGGAGATAATACTCTTTTGAGATGCTAAAGAATTTATTCTGAAGTTATTTGAAAAAGGAGAAGATTTTAAGTGATTGGGGTTATGTGGATCATGAATGTTAAAACTACAAGGGAAAAAACAAAAAAGATGATTGAAACTATATCAATAAATTTTTAACTATGTACTTGATTTTTCATAGCTACAAATTCTTTAAAATAACAATTTTCAAGAATATTCTTGATGAACACATAAGAAAGCAAACCAGCTTTTAAAAACAATATTCTAAAGAAGACAACATGTTTGCAGTCACACAATTAGTAGTACTATACAAAATGAAGAGACTACAAAATCACATTCCATTTATTATATGTGAATTACTTTTAAAAGAATTTGTAAATAATTTTTCTACTTTACAGCAGCTTCATTAAGGTGTCTTCCATATATATGTTACCATAAGAAAAGATTCCTTAATAAAAGACTCCTTGACTCTGTAACTTTCTAGTGTCCCTCCCAGATAATCAATTCTGTTTTTATGTTGTTTACCCCATTGAAGTTTTTTTGAGAACTATCTTTGCTTTGGTATTTTTATCTCCAGAATCTGGCACACAATAATCATTTAATAAATATTTTTTTCATTCATTCCATTCACAAATATAATAACAAATATAAAAACAAAAAAAGATTGCAAAAAGATTCTCCAATTTTTCACTTTTAGAGGCAAAAAATAGAATGACATTTGCTTGCCAAAGTTATTCGTTCCTATTCTGGAAGATACCTATCACAGTCAAAATGGTATTCCCTATAAATGGTCAAGTTCTCTAGATTCTTTGTTTGCAAATTATATTGTATTAATAGACTCAAGCTCCAAAACATTGGTATTATAAAGGAGATTCCTAATTACACATGAGTTCCACATAACTGAAGAGGTCAGGGTAGCAATTACTAGTTCAAAATAAAAATGTGACAAATTCACAATAGCCATTCTCTTTTGTAAAAGCTAGATTTATTTGGGGAAATGGGTTACAGACAAAATGAAGGGATTTAATAGACACCAGGAGTGATAAATATGAAATCAGTTGGGAAAGCATATAAAAGTTCCTCACTGAAACTCACAATTACCCAGTAGAAAGGAAATACTCATGAGACCTATGTATGATATTTACTGGCAAGTTAGATTCATAGAAGAGTTTAACAGGCTAACCAGAGTTAACTAGAGTGAAGAGAAAGACGCTATGAGAGGGGATAAAGAGAGTAATCTCATAGTGGGCTTAGTCCTAAAAAGAATTTAGCAAAGATCATCATAAGCACATTTTTTTATATGGAAAATACAGCTTTGGAGACATAACACAAATAGCCAACTAAGATATGTCAAGTAATTTGAATATTAATTTCCAGACTCTGTTATATAATTAAATATATAACTGATCCATTAGTCCTTGTATCTGGGAGAAAGGGAGGTTCTCTTTCTTTTATTTATTGAGGGATATTTATCATTGTTTTGACATGATCAATGTGTGCAAATGAATGAATAAATAAGTAGAATTCAGAAAAATCATATATGCATGCTAAAAAAATAATTAAGCTTACCATTAGGTAAAGAGTTCTACCACATGATAGATATAATATTACTTTATAATTTGAGCATAACCTTTGGTGAGGCAATTTTAGATAGAGATTAATGTGTTTTCACTCAATACCCTTTAAAATACAGCTTACAATAATAAATAATAAAATAGAGTTGGATTTTTAATTAAAAAAAGCTGAAGACAACATAACTAATGTTAGCGCTAATTGCTATATAGAGAAAAACTAAAAGAATTAAGTGTTGAAATCCACTTCTGGAAACATGGCTACCTTTTGTAACATAAAACAAGAACAAATCTCCAAATAAAGCAAAATATTAATATTGGAGAATTGCATATTTTTTTCCTGGAAAAATGTTCCCACTCTCCCCCAAAATAATAAAGACTAAAGAAATAAACAAGGAAGGGGAAGGATACAATGACTGTTTTGGGCAGGTGAAATAAAGAATGGAAACATTTGTGGAAGGAAAGAACAATACTACAAAAACAAATCACTAGATTTTTTATAAGAATGGAATAATCAGAAGAACTTCCAGTGAAATTACAATAGCTAGCACTTATATAGAGTTTTAAGGCTTACAATGAAATTTACATATCTAATTTGAAGTTCAGTAATATAATTAAAGGAAATTCTTACATTCATATAAATAAAAGCAAATATATTTTTATAGAATTCAGAAAAGGCAATATAAGAATTGACAATTTAGAAAAGAAGATAAAAAATTATAAAAAAGAAATTAATTCTGTAATAGTTAATATTAAAAACAAAAGACAAAAATTCAAGCATGAAGTAAATGAGGTACCTTTAACTGATTTGGTTTGGAGTAAAAATTAGCCAAACAAATTATAGACTATCAAACAAAAAAAATTAAGACAATTTCAGTTACGTGAACTAAAAACAAAAACTAACAAAAATAAAATCCATAAAAGTAAGATAAAAAAGTGATTTATTAGGCAAAAATATTTTCATAAATATTTTGAGAGGTAGCTTGGCATAATGGCAAGTATTTTTTTGCCTCTTAATCTTAATTAATTGCCTCTTAATTCCAACTCTTAATCTACATACTCTTATGATTTTTGATATAGGTCTGTATCCAAGATATAAAGGCAATTTAAAAAATAATAAAATAACACGATCCATTTCTCAGTGAAAAAGTGTTTAAAAGTCATAAATAGTTATCAAAAGAAAAAATGCAATCTAATAGCAACTTTTAGAAAAATATTCCAAAGCATCAATAATAGGATAGATGAAAATCAAAACAACTCTGGATTTTCGTGTCACATGCAACAAATTGGTAAAGATAATAAAAATGGGAACAGTTAATGTTACAGGTTGTAGAAAGATGAGCCACACTTGCATCTGTGAATCAACCCAAATTTTCTAAAAAACAATCCTGAATTATGTTTTTAAAAAACATAAAAATATTCTTTGACTCAGAGATACTATTGCTAGGCATCTATACTAATAAAAAAGGGTAGAGATTTAAATAAAGGTCTCATATATACCAAATTCATCCCAGTGATGAGGTCCTGAATGGTGGGTGTTGTTCTCTGTCACATGGTATCTCCCCTAACTCCACTAAACTTCCCAACCCCACTTCTCCTTAAAGCTAACTAACTCTTTTGGTGCACTAAGTCCCTCTCAGAATTTAGCCTGCCAACTAAGGGTATACTCCAACCCCATAGGATGTTCCCTTTGTATTGGGTAATTGTGAGTTCCACTAAGGAATTTGCCTTTCATATGCTTTAATACTCTATTTCATATTTATCATTCCTGATGTCTATTATATCCCTCCCTTTTGTCTGTAACCTATTCCTCTAAATAAATCTACCTTTTGCCAAAGAGAATGGCCATTGTGAATTCTTCATATGACTGTACCCCAATTTTTGACACCTGCCATCATTTGGTGCCAAACTCCACATCATGGGTCACATCACCTGCAGTTTTTAATAGGAAAAATATTCTTAAAATAGCTCAAAAGACTGATAAATTACTAAAATAAAAGTCTAATAAATAAATATAACAAAATGATACTATGGTATAAGAAAAGAAGAATTACAAATTTTGAGAATTAAGGACCTTAGTGACCATCTAATTCAAACCAACACAAAAGGAATTATTTTCATAATGTACCTAACAGGTACATTAAAGACCTCTAAGTAGGAATTCCCTATACTTCTCTAGGCAGCTTATTTAACTTTGTGATGTCTCTAATTGTTAAGAAATTTTTCCTAACATCAAATCTAAATGTACAGCTTAGCAACTTCCACTCATTACTATTGGTCCTGCCCTCAACACAGGTCAAATAAAATAAGCCTTTTCCTCCATCTTTTAAGGTCCTTTTAAATAAGTGTGTTTTTCCTGGAGTGTTCCATTCTCCAGGCTAAACATACCTAATTTCTTTAATAGATCTTTACATGGAATGGATTCAAGTCCCTTCATCATCTGGACAATCTCCAAAATAAAAATCGTGTTCTTTTAAAAATGATACTGTTCCTAACTGGATATAAAACTCCAAAGAGACCTGACAAGGCCAAAATATAATGGAATTGTCACTACCCTATTCCCGGAAGTTATGTTTCTCCATGCCCAAGAACACATTTAATTTTTTGACTGCTATAACAAATTGCTGGCTCTTATTAACTTTAACCATAAATGAATGAAAAATCTCAGTTCTTTTTTAAAACTGCTATCTATTCCTCCTCCACTTTATATTTTTGAAGTGTGGATTTTGGTTATCCAAATGAAAAATATTATATTTATCCTTATCTAATTTAATTTCATTAGATTCAGCTGAATGTTATGGACTGCTAAAATCTTTTTTGATATCTAAATTATAAAATTCATTATTATCTCTCCTTCACACCTTTGCATTATCTTCAAATATGATGAGATTACATTTCATTTTGTCTTTTATTCAAATCATTAATAAAAATTTTAAACTGAATAAAGCCAATCACAGATCCCTGACTCATCCCTGACTCTTATCAGAACTCTGACTCATTGATATTATACAATAAACATCTTTGAGGACATCCTTCTAACAAATTTGATTCCATAAGATTGTTTCATTTGTCTAAATCACACTTTCCCCACATTGTCTACAAAAAATAGCACAAGATATTTATCAAACTCTTTGCTAAAATCTAAATACCACAGCACTTCCTTCATTTGCTAGTTTAGTATAGCCATAAAAAGGAAATATTAAACTAGAAAGGTTTGTTCTTGGTGAAATCTAAAAGAGCTTTCTAGATAATCTCTTGCTATGTCTTTAAAGACATATTTTTACAAGAATTTATAAGAATTTTACAAGTTAAGCTCCCTGACAATATTTTCAGATTCTCTTATTTCTCTTTGTTTTTGAAAAGTAGAACAATGTTTGCTCTTCTGCAGTGTTATTATATCTTTCATGTTTTCCACAGTCTCTCTAATGTCACTAAAGGTGGCTGAGCCAGCCCAAATTTTCAAGTCATTTTAGACCTATTGATAAAATTCATCTTAACCACGTAACTATTAGGGCAGAAAGATGTTTGTTTTCCTTACTTTGTTGTCCAGTTCTCTTTAGCTACATTCTTATCCTGTCAAGCTTTAAAATCTTTTTTCTTTATAGAGAAAACAAAAGTAAAAATTGAAAATGTCTGCCTTCTTCCTATTGTCCTTTGTAATCCTTTCTAACAAAAATAGTCAGTAAATAACATTGTTCTTATCTTCCTTGAAGAATTTCAATTCTTTCTAAGCTTTAGTATTTCCTTATACTATTTTTACAGGACTATTCCATCCTCATAATCATCCTGTGTTACTGGACTTTACCTGTATATTCTATAAACATTTTTTTTTTGCTTTTTTGCTGAGGCAATTGGGGTTAAGTGACTTGTCCAGGGTCACACAGCTAGGAAGTGTCTAAGACCAAATTTGAACTCAGGTCTTCCTGACTTCAGGGTTGGTGCTCTAACCACTTTGTCACCTAGCTGACCCTCTATAAACATTTTTAATTCCAAAATTGTTATTGAATTCCCTGTGCATCATCTTGCTCCATTTAAGCAAATTTCATTTTATTTCTCATTAGAATTGTTTTACTTTGCACCTTCCGAATTCCATTTTTGTGTATCTTTCAGACCAGACTTCTCTTGAAGTATTTTAGTCCATGATATTTCTCCTCTCTCCTTGAAATCTGCTTTCCCTAAATCTAGGGAATTTGACAGACTAGCTGAGGCTATTCCTTCCCCTATCACAAACTTTAGGATGGAATGGTCATTTCTCTCATGGCTCTCATAATTTGTATCCCAGCAATTCTTTTTGCACTTTTACTAAAAATTTGATTTAAAATAGAATTTCTACTTGTGGACTTTTCCAACTTTTGATGGTTGAAATTATCACTGAAGTATGTCAACTAATTATTGCCTGCTCTGTGCCAGATATATAGAGGTCTAACTGATATCTGAATAATTGATGTCCCCTATCTCTACTATATCATGCCTCTAGGCCAGATTTGAGATATGTTTCTTAATTTTTTCTGCTTCTTTCTGGATTTGGGATATTTCAAGCTTCACAAGCTTTCTTTTTAATGAAATGTAAGTTGTGGGGTAAAGAATTGCTCAGCTGCTGTAGTGTATTCACAGATGACATAACACAGATGATGTGTCTATAAATGTAAGCATTTTCTTTTTCTTTTACAAATGTTTACAATGTGATTCCACTCTTCCTTAATAAAAAATCATTAAGCACACCTTGATATGATTCTTAAAATTTAACAATCCGAGAGATTCTTGGTTCAAGAGAGCTGAAGAAGCACCCAGTAGTCAAGGAAGAACTAAACTCTTTGCATAGTTAGCTCTCTTGGAAGAAAGAGAAAATTTCTTCCCTTCCTTTCCACTTTGCCATGTTGTCCAACAATGAAGTTATCTCCTAGAAGGAGATATTTCATCTTGCATGTATTTTGAAACAGAAAAGCTGTTTAAAAAAAAAGTTAGGTTAGATTTCTGAATTTTTTTAACCATATGTATTTTTTTTCACATATGCTTTATTCCCAATATATTCACTTTGTGTGTCTCTTCTTCCCCAGGACATTATGCATTTATGGGAGAATGAAAACCATTCTTTTGTGTTTTTGTGGTAACCACATTTATTGTGTGTGTGTTTTTACTGTAGGCTAATTGTGTCAATTGAATGATAAAAGAAATTATGTGAATGCAGGTTCCTGAAACACAGACATAAGACTTTACACTCATAGAACACTTTAAGATACTAGGAGTACTTGTCCTCTGGGAACTCAGATTTGATGGACATAAAACCTAACAAGAATTACAAACCTGAAGCAATATATTAAGCTCATTATTCAAAAAAAATTATAAAATATATTAGAAACACAATCTAACAATTCATTGTTTACAAGAAACAAAGACGCTGAAAAATTTTAAGTGATCACTGTGATTTATCATACTTTATTCCAATGAAAAAAGCAGAAATTGTGGTCATGCTTAGAATAAGGTAATTTAATAAATAATTATAGAGAAAAAAACAAACAAATTGCATTCTATTTATGTGGAATTAGTTATGGTCTGTTTTATGTTTCCTCAAAAATATTTCTATTCTCAGTACTCCACTTACAAAGCCACTGTAATAGATTAGGCTGTGATTATCTCTTGCCTGATCTATTGTAATTGTTTCACATTAGGTAATTGGCTTGTTCAAGAAGAACTAACACCTCTGGTGTGAAAATTTGCTAAGACCTTTTCAAGACTGCTTCTAGTTTAAGAAAAAATGGGGGGGTGTAGCCAAGATGGTGGAGTACAGACATGACTCTCTGTGAACTCCTCTGATCTTTCTCTCAAACCAACAGCAATTTAAGCCTCTAAACTGGTTTTGGAATCAAAGCACCCCCAAATATTTGGAGTACAACACATTCCCAGAAGAACTTTACAACAGGTCTGTTTCAGTTGGGCAGGGGGACAGTCTACTAAGCCTAGACCACAGCACAGGGAGACCAGGACAGAAAGTCAAGTCCGGACTCAGAGCTCGGCAGTATCTAAGTGCCTGGGAAGTTTCTGTCAGCCTCTAAAGCTACTCTGTCCTGGTTGCAAGCAGGTCCTTTGGCTGATCTGCCTTTTATAAAAGGTGGATTGTAAACCACTGAGAACACCAGACCAGGCCCCAATTTCCCTGCACCTGAAGTCAATCAGCAGAACTGCCCCACGGCAAATTAAAGCAGCTGTTGCTCTTTTGCTTTGAACAGACCTCAAGCTTTCAAAAAGGAATAAAAAAGGAAAAAGAACTCTTCACATAGACAGCTTTTATGGAGAGAGAGAACAGACCTCAAATCCTGAGGTTCATGAAGGTAAAGCAACTCCAGAGGAAGCCACAAAGGGAGACATGACTTGGTCCCCATTTCCCAGGCTTTCCTGGAAGACTGCATAAAAAATCTTAAAAGAGAGTTAGATGAAAAATAGGGAAATGAAATAAGATCATTACAAGAAGGAATGGAAAAAGCATATAATTCCCTACAAAAGGAATATGAAAAAGGCACCAATTCACTGAAAAACAAAATTGGTGAAATGGAAAAAGATTGCAATGAACAAAAAAATTTAATTGGCCAATTACGAAAGGAGCTAAAAAAAAGGTAACTGAAGAAAATAATACACTAAAAATTAGAATTGAACAAATGGAAGTGAATGAATCAATAAGAATTCAAGGATCAGTCAAACAAAAAAATGAAAAAATAGAAGAAAATATTAAATATCTCCTAGGAAAAACAACTGACCTGGAAAATAGATCTAGGAGAAATAAATCTTACTCTCATCAGATTGGGGTCTAAGAGAGAATATCAGAGATATTTGGTTTCACAGAGAAATTTGTCCCACGTTATAAAGAAATGAGAGGGAAAGAAGGAAAAGAAAAGGAAAGACTAATAGAAGGGAAAATAGAAGAATTCCTGGAAAGGTGTAACAAGGGGGAGGGGCCCTAAAAGGGGGAGGACTTTGTGAGGGAGGTGGTCAAAGGAAAATACTGGAGAGAGGGAAGGGAAAATGGGGAAAGAGAAAAGCAAAACTTTGGGTAAATAAGATGGCAGGAAATAGAGAACCAATTATTTTAACTGTGAATGTGAATGGGATGAAGTCTCCCATAAAATGGAAGCAGATAGCAGACTGGATTTAAAAGCCAGAATCCAACAATATGCTGTTTACAAGAAACACATCTAAAGCATAGAGATACATACAGGGTGAAGGTAAAGGGCTGGAGTAGAATCTATTATGCTGCAGGTGAACTAAAAAAAAAAAAAAAAAAAAAAGCAGGGGTAGCAACCCTGATCTCAGATCAAGTAAAAGCAAAGATAGATCTAATTAAGAGAGATAAGGAAGAAAACTTTATTTTACTAAAGGGTACCATAAATAATGAAGCAATATCAATACTAAACATATATGCACCAAGTGGTACAGCCTCCAAATTCTTAGAGGAGAAGTTAAGAGAGATGCAAAGAGAAATAAATCATGGAGGATCTCAACATTGCTCTCTCAGAATTATATAAATCAAACCAATCAAACCACAAAATAAATAAAAAAGAAGTTAGGGAGTTAAACAAAATGTTAGAAAAGTTAGAAAAGAAAATGATAGATCTTTGCAGAAAATTGAATGGAGACAAAAAGGAGTTTACTTTATTCTCTGTGGTTCATGGAATTTATACAAAAACTGACCATGTGTTAGCGCATAAAAACCTCAAAATCAAATTCAGAAAGGTAAACACAGTAAATGCATCTTTTTCAGATTATGATGCAATAAAAATCACATGCAATTTAAGGCCAGAAGAAAATAAACCAAAAGTTAATTGGAAATTAAATAATCTAATCCTAAAGAATGATTGGGTGAAAGAGCAAATAATACACATCCAGGAGAATGACAATAATAAGACAACATACCAAAATTTGTAGGATATGGCCAAAGCTGTTATAAGGGGTAATTTTATATCACTGACATTTACTTACATAAAATAGAGAATTAGAAGATCAATGAATAGGGCTTATAATTTAAAAAGCTAGAAAAAGAACAAATTAAAAACCCCCAAATAAATACAAAATTAGAAATTCTGAAAATAAAAGGAGAGCAATAAAATTGAAAATAATAAAACTATTGAATTAATAAATACAACTAAGATTTGGTTTTATGAAAAAAACAAAATATTTAAGCCTTTAGTTAATATAATTAGAAAAAAGGAAAGAAGAAAATCAAATTGTTAGTCTCAAAAATAAAAAGGAAGAACTTTCCGCCAATGAAGAGGAAATTACAGCAATAATTAGGAGTTACTTTCCCCTACTTTATGCCAACAAATTTGATAATCTAAATGAAATGGAGGAATATCTACAAAAATATAGATTGCCAAGGTTAACAGAAGAAGAAATAAATTATTTAATTACCCCCATTTTAGAAAAAGAAATACAACAAGCTATTTATCAACTCCCTAAGAAAAAATCTCCAGGGCCATATGGATTTACATGTGAATTCTACCAAACATTCAAAGAACAATTAATTCCAATACTCTATAAACTATTTGAAAAAATAGGGAAAGAAGGTATACTACCAGATTTCTTTTATAATACAGATACGGTGTTGATAGCTAAACCAGGTAAGGTGAAAATAGAGAAAGAAAACTATAGAGCAATTTCCCTAATGAATATTGATACAAAAATCTGAAATAAAATATTAGCAACAGAAAGTTATCCTCAGGATACCACACTATGACCAAGTAGGATTTATAGCAGAAATGCAGGGGTGGTTCAATATTAGGAAAAGTATCAGCACAATCAACTATACTAATAACTAAACTAACAAAAATCATATGATTATCTCAATAGATGCAGAAAAAGCATTTGATAAAATCCAATATCTATTCCTATTAAAAACACTAGAGAGTACAGGAATAAATGGACTTTTCCTTAAAATGATCAGTAGCATCTGTTTAAAACAATCTGCAAGCATCATATGTAATAGGGACAAACTAGAACCACTCCAATTAAGATCAGGAGTGAAACAAGGCTGCCCACTGTCGCCATTACTATTCAATATTCTATTAGAAATGTTAGCTTTGGCAGTAAGAAAAGAAAGAAGAGATTAAAGGAATTAGAGTAGATCATGAGGAAACCAAATTATCACTCTTTGCAGATGATATGATGGTATACTTAGAGAACCTTAGAGACTCAACTAAAAAACTACTAGAAACAATTCACAACTTTAGCAAAGTTGCAGGATTCAAAATAAATCCACATAAATCATCAGCATTCTTATATATTAACAACGAAGTTCAGCAGCAAGAGATACAAAAAGAAATTCATTCAAAATAACTCTCAATAATATAAAATATTTGGGAATCTATCTGCCAAGGAAAAGTCAGGAACTATGTGAACAAAACTACACAACAGTTTCCACACACATAAAGTCAGGCCTAATCAGTTAGAAAGATATCAAGTGTTTGTGGTATTTGCCAAACAAATATAGTAAAAATGACAATACTATCTAAATTAATCTAATTATTTACCAATCAAACTCCCAAGAAATTATTTTACAGATCTAGAAAAAAATAGTAGCAAAGTTCATTTGGGAGAACAAGAAGAACAAGAACAAAAGGTCAAGAATTTCAAGGGAATTAATGGAAAAAAAAATGCTGATGAAGGTGGTCTAGCTGTGCCAGATCTAAAACTATATTATAAAGCAGCAGTCATCAAAACCATTTGGTAGTCTAAGAAATAAAGCAGTCGATCAGTGAAACAGGATAGGATCACAGGACAAAATAGGCAGTAACTGTAGCAATCTAGTGTTTGACAAACCCAAAGACCCCAGCTTTTGGGATAAGTATTCACTATTCAATAAAAACTGCTGGGAAAATTGGAAACAAGTATGGAAGAAATTAGGGCTTGACACCACATCTAACACCACATACCAAAATAAGATCTAAATGGCTTCATGATTTAGACATAGAGTGATATAAGCAAATTAGAGGAACAGAGGATAGTTTACCTCTCAGATCTGGGGATAAGGAAGGAATTTGTGTCCAAAGAAGAACTGAAACTCTTAATTGAACACCAGATAAATAATTTTGATTGTATTAAGTTTAAAAGTTTTGCCCATCAATTGGAGAATGGCTGAATAAATTATGGTATATGAATGTTATGGAATATTATTGTTTTGTAAGAAACAACCAGCAGAACGATTTCAGAGAGGCCTGGAGAGACTTCCATGAACTAATGCTGAGTGAAATGAGCAGAACCAGGAGAACATTATACACGGCAACAACAATACTATATGACGATCAATTCTGATGGACATGGCTCTCTTCAATAATGAAATGTTTCAAACTACTTTCAATTGTTCACTGAAGAAAGCCATATGCATCCAGAGAGAGGGATGTGAAATGTGGACCGCAACATAACATTTTCATGCTCTCGATTGATGTTTGCTTGCATTGTGTTTCCTTTATCTGATTTTTCTTTCTTGTAGATATGATTTTTCTTGCTTAACAATGATAAGTGTGGAAATATATATACATATATTTGATTTGTCAAGTATTTTAATATAATTAACATGTAGTGGATATCCTGCCATCTAGGGGAGGGGTAGGGAGTAGGGAGGAAAAATTTGTAATGGAAAGCTTTGTAGGGTTAATGTTGAAGAATTACCCATACATATGTTTTTCAAATTAAAAAAAAAATCTAAAAAAAAAAGTTTAAAAGTTTTTGTACAAACAAAACTAATGCAGACAAAATTAGGAGGGAAGCGATAAATTGGGAAATCATTTTTACATATAAGAGTTCTGATAAAGGCTTCATTTCTAAAATATATAGAGGATTGACTCAAATTTATAAGAATTCAAGCCACTCTCCAGTTGATAAATGGTCAAAGGATATGGACAAACAATTTTCAGATTATAAAATTAAAACTATTTCTAGTCATATGAAAAGGTGCTCCAAATCACTATTGATCAGAGAAATGCAAATTAAGACAACTCTGAGATTCTGCATAAGAAAATTCTGATTAAAAAGGAAAAAAAATGAGAACAAAAATGAAATGCAAACAACAAAAAAGCAAAAATGCTATGTAATGATCCACACTCAGTCCCACAGGCATATAGCTCTTTCTATCACAAGACCATTGGGAATGTCCTGAATCACCTCGATGCTGAAAAGAGTTAGGTCCATCAAAATTGATCATCATATAATCCTGTTGTTGCTGTATATAATGTTCTCTTGCTCCTACATATTTCAATTAGCATCAGTTCATGTAAATAATGTAAATAAATAAGTAAAATAAAGATGACAATTCTATCTAAATTTATTTATTCAGTGCCATACCAAAGTCCCAAGAAATTATTTTACAGAGCTAGAAAAAATAATAACAAAGTTCATTTAGAAGAACAAATGTTCAAGAATATCAAGGGAATTAATGAAAAAATGCAAATAAAAGTGGCCTAGCTGTACCAAACCTAAAACTTTAATACAAAGTTATAATCTGGTGAGGCCTCCCTGAAATCGTTCTGCTTATTGTTTCTTATAGAATAATAATATTCCATTACATTCACATATTATAACTTATTCAACCTTTCCCCAACTGATGGGTATCCACTAAGTTTCCAGTTCCTTGCCCCTACAAAAAGAGCTGCCACAAACATTTTTGCACATATACATCCCTTTCACTCTTATGATCTCTTTAAGATATATGCTCAGTAGAAACATTCCTATATCAAAGAATATGCACAGTTTGATAGTCTTTTGGCCATAGTTCCAAATTGTTCTCTAGAATGATTTAATCAGTTCATAATTCCATCAACAATGTATTAGTGTCCTAGTTTTCCCACATGCCCTCCCACATTCATCATTATCTTTCCCTGTCACCTTAGCCAATCTGACAGGTGTGTAATGGTATCTCAGAGTTGTCTTAATTTGCATTTCTCTGATCAATAATGATTTAGAGCATCTTTTCATATAAGTTGAAGTGGTTTTAATTTCTTTACCTGAAAATTGACCATTTATTAATTAGAGAATATCTTGTATTCTTATAAATTTGAATCAACTCTCTGTATATTTTAGAAATGGGACTTTTATCAAAAGCCTTGGATATAAATTTTTTTCCCAGTTTACATGCTTGCCTGCTGAAAATCTTGTCTGCATTGGCTTTGTTTATACAAAAACTTTTCAACTTAATATAATCAAAATTATCCATTTTGCATTCCATAATGTATTTTGGTTCTTCTTTGGCCACAAATTACTTCCTTCTCCACAAATCTGAGAGGTAGACTATCCTTTGTTCTTCTAATTTGCTTATAGTATCACTCTTTATGTTTAAATCATGAACCTATTTGAACCTTATCTTGCTATAAGTTGTTAGGTGTGAGTCAATGCCTAGTTTCTGCCATACTAATTTCCAGTTTTCCCAGCAATTTTGTCAAATAGTGAGTTCTTAATCTAAAAGCTGGGTCTTTGAGTTTATCAAACACTAGATTACTGTAGTCATTGACTATTATATCTTACAAACCTAATCTATTTCACTGATTGACTACTCTCTTTCTTAGCCAGTACCAAATGGTTTTGATGACTATAACTTTGTATTAAAGTTTTAGGTTTGGTACAGCTAGGGCACTTTTATTTGCATTTTTTTTCCATTAATTCCCTTGATATTCTTGAACATTTGATCTTCTAAATGAACTTTGTTATTATTTTTTCTAGCTCTATAAAATAATATCTTGGGACTTTGATTGGTATGGCACTGAATAAATAAATTAATTTAGATAGAATTGTCATCTTTATTATATTAGCTCAGCCTACCCATGAGCACTTGATATTCTTCCAATTGTTTAGATCTGATTTTATTTGTGTGAAAAGTATTTTGTAATTGTTTTCGCATAGTTCTTGACTTTGTCTTGGCAGGTAGATTCCCCAAAATTTTATATTATCTATAATTATTTTAAATGGAATTTCTCTTTGTATGTCCTGCTGCAGAACTTTATTGGTAACATACAAATGATGATGATTTATGTGGATTTATTTTGTATCCTGCAACTTTGAAAAATTTGAATTGTTTCTAGTGGTTTTTTAGTTGATTGTATAGATGTCTCCAAGTATACTACCATATCATCTGTAAAGAGTGATAATTTGATTTACACATTACCTATTCTAATTCCTTCAATTTCTTTTTTTCTCTTTTTGCTAAACATAATATTTCTAACACAATACTGAACATTAATGTTGATTGATAGTGGGCAACTTTGTTGCACTTTGATCTTAGTGGGAATGACTCTAGTTTATCCCCAATACAGATGATGCTTGTTGATGGTTTTTAATAGATGCTATTGATCATTTTAAGGAAAAGTCTATTTATTTCTATACTCTCTAGTGTTTTTAATAGGAATGGGTCTTGTCAAATGCTTTTTCTGCATCAATAAAATCTAGAAATCATATGAATTCTGTTAGTTTGGTACTGATATCAATTATGCTAATAGTTTTCCTAATATTGAACCAGCCCTACGTTCCTGGTATAAATCCTACTTGTTATGGTGTATTATCCTGGAGATTACTTGTAATCTCTTAATATTTTATTTAAGATTTTGCATCAATATTCATTAGGGAAATTGGTCTATAATTTTCTTTGTCTATGATCCTATCTGGTTTATGTATCAGCACCACATATGTGTCATAAAAGAAATTTGGTCAGAGTCCTTTTTTTCATAATTTTCCAAATAGTTTACATAGTATTGGAATTAATTGCTCTTTAAATGTTTGATAGAATTCACATGTAAATCCATCTGGCCCTGGAGATTTTTTATTAGGGAGTTCATTAGTCACTTGTTTAATTTCTTTTTTCTAACATGGGGCTAATCAAATAATTTATTTCCTCCTCTTAATCTGTCCAATCTATATTTTTTTATTAAAGCTTTTTATTTGCATAACATATGTATGGGTAGTTCTTCAACACTGACCCTTACAAAGCTTTCCATTACAAAATTTCCCCCCATTCCCCTCCCCTCCCCTAGATGGCAGGAAGTCCACTACATGTTAATTATATTAAAATATTTGACAAGTCGAAAATATATATACATGTTTCCATACTTATCTTGCTGTGCAAGAACAATCGTATCTACATGAACAAAAAAAATCTGAAAAAGGAAACCTAATGCAAGCAATCATCGATATAGAGCATGAAAACGATATGTTGTAGTCCATATCTCATATCCCTCTCTCTGGGTGTATATGGCCTTCTTTACTGAACAATTGGAACTGGTTTGAAACATTTCCTTGTTGCAGATAGCCATGTCCATCAGAATTGATCATCATATAGTATTGTTGTTGCCGTGTATAATGATCTCCTGGTTCTGCTCATTTCACTCAGCATCAGTTCATGCAAGTCTCTCCAGGCCACTCTGAAATTGTCCTGCTGGTCGTTTCTTACAGAACAATAATATTCCATAACATTCATATACCATAATTTATTCAGCCATTCTTCAACTGGTGAGTATACATTCAGTTTCCAGTTTCTAGCCACTACAAAAAGGGCTACCACAAACATTTTTGTACATGTGGGTCCCTTTATCTTTTCCTGTCATTTTAGCCAATCTGACAGGTGTGTAGTGGTACTTCAGAGTTGTATTAATTCACATTTCTCTGATCAATAGTGCCAATCTATAATTTTTAAGTATTCATCCATTTCACTTAGGTTACCAGATTTAGTGGCAAAAAGTTGGGCAAAAATAGCTTCCAATTATTGCTCTTCATTGGTGGAAAGTTTACCCTTTGTATTTTTGATACTAACAATTTGATTTTCTTCTTTCTTTTTTTCTAATCAAATTAATTAAAGGTTTATCTATTTTGTTAGTTTTTTTTTCATAAAATCAGCTCTTAATTTTGTTTAGTCAATGATTTTCTTATTTTCAGTTTTATTAATCTACCTTTTTATTTTCAGAATTCCAAATTTGGTATTTAATTGGGGGTTTTAATTTGCTCTTTTTCTAGCTTTTTTAGTTGCATGCCCAATTCATTGATCTTCACTTTCTCTATTTTACGTAAGTAAGCATCTAGCGATATAAAACTTCCCCTAAGAACTGCTGTGTCTACATCCATAAATTTTGGCATATTGTCTCATTATTGTCATTCTTTTACATGAAATTATTGATTATTTCTATGATTTGTTGCTACCCACTCATTTTTAGGATTAAATCATTTAATTTCCAAATAATTTATGGCTTTTTTTCCTGGGCTCTTTATTACATGTAATTTTTATTGCACCATGATCTGAAAAAGACGCATTTACTATTTCTGTCTTTCTGTATATGATTTTCAGGTTTTTATGCCATATGAGGTATTTATAATTTTGCAGTCAATTTTTCTATAGGTTCCATGTATTGCCGAGAAAAAAAATTATATCTCTACTCAATTTTCTCCAAAGGTCTATCATACCTAACTTTTCTAAAATTCTCAACATCTTTCTTATTTATTCTGATAGAGCAAGGTTCAGATCCCTAGTATAATTCACTATCTATTTCTTCTTGTATGTCTCTTAACTTCTCCTATAGGAATTTGGATACTTGGTGCATATATGTTTAGTATTGATATTATTTCATTATGTATGAGAGCCTTTAGCAAAATAGTTTCCTTACTTTTCTTTTTTAATTGGATCTATTTTTGCTTTTGCTTGATCTAAGATCAGGATCTCTACCCCTACTTTTTTAATTTCAGCTGAAACATAGTAGATTCTGCTCCACCTTTTTTATCCAATTTTATCCAATTCACATTCACAATGAAATTACTAACTCTATATTTCCTGCCATCTTATTTTCCCCAAATTACACTTTTTCCTTTCCTTCCCCCCTTTCCTTCCTTACCAGTGTTTTGCTTTTGATCACCACCTCCCTTAAACAGTCCTCCTCTTTTACAGCCCTTCCCCCTTTTCTTATATCTTTCCCCTTCTACTTTTGTTCTCCCTTCTATTAAGCTTCCTTTTCCCCTTCCCCTCATACTTCTATATAGAGTGAAACAAGTTTCTCTATGAAATTATGTCTGATGTTCTCTCTTTGAGCCAAATCCAATGAAATTAAGGTTCACAAAATGCTTATCCCCTTCTGTTCTTTTCCTCAATTATAACAGATCTTTACTCATGAGATGTAATTTACCCCATTTTACTTTTTCTTCCTCTAGTACAATCCCTTTTCCGTCCCTAGTTTCTTTTTTATATCATCACAATAAAGTCTATTTATACATACATCTTCTAAGTATATCCCTTACAAAGATATAGTTCTCAAGAGTTAAAAAGATCATCTTCCCATATAGGGATGTAAATTTTTTAACTTTAAAAAAAAACATAGTTTTTTAAATTTCCTTTTTACCATTTAAGGCTTCTCTTGAGTTCTATATTTGAAGATCAAATTTTCTGTTCATATCCAGTCTTTTCATAAAAAATAAGTGAAATTCACCTTTTTCATTGAATGTCCATCTTTTTTCCTGAAAGAAAATGTTTAATTTTCCTAGATAGTTGATTCTTGGCTGCAGTCTAAGCTTCTTTGCCTATTGGAATATCATATTCCAGGCCCTTCAATCCTTTAAAGTGGAAGCTGGTAGATCTTGGGTACTCCTGATTGTGGTTCCTTGATATTTGAATTGTTTCTTTCTGGTTGCTTGCAGTATTTTCTACTTGGTCTGATAATTCTGAAATTTTGCTATGATGTTCCTTAGAGTTTTCGTTTTGAGGTCTCTTTCAGGAGGATGTCAATGAATTCTTTCAATGGCTATTTTACTTTCTGGTTCTAAGTTATCAGGGCAGCTTTCCTTAATAATTTCTCTCTTTTTTTTGGAGGCAATTGGAGTTAAGTGACTTGCCCATGGTCACACAGCTAGGTAGTGTTGAATGCTTGAGGCCAAATTTGAACTCAGGTCCTCCTGACTTCAGAGTTATTGCTCTATCCATTGGGCCATCTAGCTGCCCCTTCCTTAATGATTTCTTAAAATATATGGCTTACCCTCTTTTTTTTTATCATGGTTTCCAGGTAGTCCAGAAATTCTTAGATTGTCTTTCTTGGTTCTATTTTCCAGGTCAATTGCTTTTCCAATGAGACATTTCACATTTTCTTCTATTATTTTTTCATTTTGGGTTTTTTTTTTTGCCTGATTCTTGATGTCTCATTGAGTCATTCACTTCCATTTGTTCAATTCTAATTTTTAGTGCATTATTTTCTTCAGTTAACCTTTTTTTAAATCTCCTTTATGTTTTTTATTGGATTTTTTTTCATTTCCCAAATTCTATTTTTAAGGAGTTGTTTTCTTTTTCCATTACATCAAATTTATTTTTAAGAAGTAATATGCTATTTTTCCATTTTGTTAAATCTATTTTAAGGTGTTTTCTTCAGATAATTTCTGTGTTTCCTTTTCCAAACTCTCCTGCAAAGTTCTTGTTTCCTTTCTCCATTTTTCTTCTAACTTCTAACTCTCTTTTAAATGAATTTTTAAATTCTTCCAAGAAAGATTTTTTGAGTTGGCAACCAACTCATATCCCTCCTTTGAGGTTTCATCTGAAGACATTTTGTCTACAGGTGACAGCGGCTTCATACTACCCTGGGGTAGGGGCTGTTAACTTCCTTCCTGTGCTAGGTGGGCATGGCCAACTCCAGCATTATCCTGGGATTCAGGGGCTCATTATTTGTCTTTTGTATTGTGTTGGATGTCTCACAGCTAGTCTACATCTGAACCAAGACAGAGTAACCAATGCCGCTATATTTTGGTGAGAGCCCCTAAATGGGTAGACGCCACACCACCCTGGATCCCTGTGCTGTGCCTGCACTCGACCACCTCTCTTCTCTCTCCTGCCTCCCATCTCATGCTGATTGAAACTGACTTTTCTGAAGTTCTTCCAAAATATGTTCTGCTGGAAATGTCTTAATGTCCAAATATTTGTGAATTCTTTCAGTCTAAAACCAATTCAGAGACTTAATGTGATGTTGATCTGAGGGAAGCCAGGAAGAGCTCAGACAAAGATCTGTCTACTCTCCACCATCTTGGCTCCACCCCAGTAAATACTTTTCACAGCAATTATAGTTGTAATACAAATCTTCTTCCTATTGAAACAGTACGTTTCCTTACATGCATGATATACACTATTATTCTAAAGAGATGTTACATAACTTTCAAAAAGTTAGTAATAGTCTTGCTCTGCCATCATAAATTTGATTTAAATGTCTCAAAGTTCTTATCCCAAAAATGTTGTATTGATATATATTTCTTTTTTTTAAATCAGGAGGTATATGTTGGAAAGGAAACAATGTGTACAGTGGATGGTCTTCACTTCAACAGCACATACAGTGCTCGAGTCAAGGCCTTTAACAAAACAGGAGTCAGCCAATACAGCAAGACCTTGGTCCTTCAGACATCTGAGGGTAAGGCACTTCAGCAGTACTCCTCAGAACAAGAACTGTTTAGCATCTAAAATAACTGGCAAAGACCCCAAACAAACACTACCATTGCCCATGTTACTAAAGGGTATTTTTTTTTTTGCTTTTTGCTGAGACAATTGGGGTTAAGTAACTTGCCCAGGGTCACACAGCTAGGAAATGTTAAGTGTCTGAGACCAGATTTGAACTCAGGTCCTCCTGACTTCAGGGCTGGTGCTCTATGCACTATGCCACCTAGCTGCCCCAAAAGGGCATTTTTTTAAGTTTAACATATATATTTTGTCACAAAGTTGTTACTTTTCTGCTACTTTGAAAAGATATGTAGCATAAAAATATAAAACTCTGTTGTCCAGTTGCATTTCAACAATTTCAATCAGTTTTAAGAAGTAGACACAGATATAAAAAGAGGGAAAGGTAATAGATAGAAATAGGGATTGATATTTTCAGCAAAATCTAGATTACTGCTCTGAAGAAATGTTCTTTCAAATGTGCAGGTTTCCACTCCCAAAAAATAATGAGTGTTTCTAAATATTGTTCAGATATTTTTAAATATATTTATAGCTACTGCTATTTCCTTAACTCAACCCATAGAATATTTTCATCAATATTATGGGAATTGGGGTTGTTTTTGCTTTTGTTGTTATCATTAGTGTTGTTTGTTTTTTGCTTAATGGCTTTTAGGTAAAAGTATGCTTTGTTTGAACATGGCATTCAGGAAGAATTTATATTCTGTGTAGAAGCATTGAAATGCTCCATTTTCTCATGCAAAGCTAATCACATTCACATGGGGAATAAACTTACCTGGAAATACTTCATAGAAAGAAAAGAGTATGGTTTTATTTACCTCATTTCTTTGTCTACCTGTGTGTTTTAAGGTTATATAGTAAGATTATATAGCACAACTTTCCAAATCCAGGAAACACTCTCCTCTTTCTTATATAGCTCACACCCAAAAAATATCAAACTCAGAAAACATCCTTGAAATTGTTGGCCAGTCCTAATATCTTAAGTTTTTTGTTACTGATTTTCTTTTTAAAGCATGTGAAGGTTTAGAGACTGCCATCAATGTCAAAGTATTTTTCAAACCATCCAAATGAAGTTATACCCTATAGGAGTAGCATAACTATAGTTTTCATGTCTCCCTTTATAATGTTTTACAGTGTCTTTCTAAATTTTATTTTGTAATATATTGTCCTGGAATACTAAGAATTATGTTTGTAAAAATAACCCTATGATGTGTTTTAAAGATGCTTGTTTGGTAGATGAAAACTGCAAATATCATGTAAATTGTTTTGATATGTAGAAATACTTTGGGCCACATTTTCATACTCCCTACATGGATAAAGTTGTCATTTTGGAAACAAAGTTTTTTCTCTTGACAGAGCTATAAATTTGAGAGCAAATGTTTTTATTCTTAAGGAGACATATTGATGTTTTTCTGATACTTAAAACTTCTGAAAGAAGTTATGCTTTGAAAGAATGTCAAAACAGTTGCTTTAAAACATGCCTTTAAAACAAATGAATAATGAGGATTAAAAAGACAAAAGATGCAAACAATTTACGATGAGACTGCTATTACATACCTCTTGGAAAACTATTTTTGTTTATCATAAAATATGGCCCAAAAGTCCACCAAAAAAAATCACAACCTTATTAAAATGACAGATGGATAACTTAAAGTTCTCTTTTGAAAATACATTATCGAGAACTAGATACCCTATTTTAATAATAATAATATGTCTAATTCTGTATATTTCAATATTAAAATTATGTACCATGGTAACAGATAGAGGGCTGCTTTCAATGAAATATCTAATGAAGTGAAGGAATTGTAAAGTAAAATAAATGTCCTAAATTTTAAATTTGCACGGTTTCTATAATTATAGAAATACAAAGAAAGTTCTATTATCTTATAGTTATTGCTCCACATAAGTCATACATCCTATAATAAAATAAAATTTACATGTATACTTTCATGAGAATCTTGGTCTGTTCTGTGTCTTTTTCCCTTTTTCTCTTTCCATAGAAACTTTCACAGTAAGGTAAGTTATAACTTTTAAAAACATATTTTTTTAAAAATTAAACCAGAAAAATTCCAGTTGATTTTTTCAAAATCATAATACAATGAGGTTTGGAGAAGATAAAGAACTTAAATAACACAAGTACTTGACACATGTGGAGCTTATAGTTTTACTGAAAGGAAAAAAACAAATACAGATAAACCACTGTTCAATCCATTAGCATTCCTCTCTACCTAAACAAAAAAATCTCTTTGTAGAATACCCATGCACAAGAAACTAATTAGATATCAAAGAATATATCTAAATAATTATGAATTCTGACCTTTTGAAAGCAAAATGAATAAGGTTTTGTTTTTAAGTTATAATCAAGGCTAAAAGAATTCAATTATATATTATCCTGAATGTTTTATTTCTTGTAGATTGTTGGGTTTTTTGTTTTTTTTCTATGTACCTACCTGAGCTTGTTTTCAAGATATTATTTTCAGTAACTTCCCACTTTGGTTATTTGAAGGGAGGAGGGAGAGAAGATAAAAACAGTTTTGATTTTACACAGAGATTATTTTATGCTAGCATTCACTAAAAGGTATATTGACATTTTCATTTATCATTTACAGAATTTATATTTTGTTTCCCTAAAAGACTTTATAAGTAGTATGTAAGTTGTTAATAGCAAATGTTTTGATAAACCAAGAAATGGAAAAGAATTTCCAAACTTATGTGACTTTCAAAAATGGTAGACGTCACTTTCCCAAAAATCCACTTCAGTTTTTTACCTATAAGATAATTACAAACTATTTATGAGTTATTACAGCTAAATCTAAAAAAAAATGTTTTTTTCCCCAAAGAAAAGATAAAATCATTTTTCAATTACCCCTTGAGAACTCTAATACTTAGTGTGCTCACTTCAAAAGTCCTCCCAAAACTGCCTCCATTCATTCCTGGAGACAGTAAGGGAAAAAAAAATCTTAAAAGGCTTGTAGAGGAGGAGTACATGACAGTAAATATTCATGAACCAACTCCCCCTTTCCATCATGAAATTGATAAAAAAAAAAAAAGAAGAAGAAGAAGTTGCTGTTGATTATAGACTACTACTACTACAACTATTACTGATGAGATTGAGGTAGCAATACATAGTTCAAAGTAAACGTTTGACAAATTCATAATGGCCATTCTCTTTGTCAAAAGAAAGGTTTATTTAGGAGAAGAGTTTACAGATAAAATAGGCACAAGGAGTGGCAGATATGAAATACAGTTGAGAGAGCATATGGTTATAAAAGAAAAGAATTTGGAAGAATACATTAAAAGAATATTCCTTGAGGCTTAAGCATGCCATTGACTGGCATGTTAGATCCACGGAGGAATTTAGCAGACTAACCAGAATTTGCTAGAGTAAAGAGAACAACACCATTAGAGAAAAGTCATCATGAGGAGAGAGAGAGAAAGTACCTCATACTGGGCTTAGTCTTGAAAGGAACTTAGCAAAAATCTTCATCATAACCAGATATTTTATAGGGGAAATAAGCTTGAGGTTTCTCAAGTACAAAAACACAAACTCAAGAGGAGCTAGATGGAATGCACCTGGCAGACCAGGTCCCACAATGTCTAAAAATATGCTACTCAATATATCAAAGATTATTGTGAATGTCTTTAAAGATGTTAACTAAGTTGGAGATAGGAAGGATAAATTAACACTAGACTCTAACCATATTATTTTACATAAATAGAATTTGGGCTTCTTCCTGACAGGGGAAGATAGTCAATTCACAATATTACTATTACTAATAATAATAGCTGGCATTTAAATCTTAAGGTTTACAAAGAATTTTATAAATGTTATCTCATTTTACCCTCAAAACAACCTTGGAAGGTAAGAATTATTATTATTATTCCAATTTTACAGATAAGATTAAATGATTTGTCTCTGGTCATAGAGTTATTAAGCTTTTTTAAACTAGACTTGAGCTCTAGTCTTCCTAATTCCAGATTCAACACTGTATATACTGTATAACTTAGCTGCTGAAAGCAGTATTAATTCAGTGGAGTTAATCACAGATCAATAGATTAAGGGAAATGAATCTACATATGTGAGGATGACTATGTAAGCTAAAGAAGTTTACCTTGAAGATAGTGTGCACAAAGATTAAAATAATTTCTTCAACAAATATTTATTAAATATCTATCATATGCCAGTTACTGTTCTCGAATCTGGGGTACCCGGGAAAAAAAA
>JAJPUD010010166.1:29986-65455 GCA_023553655.1 Myrmecobius fasciatus | reverse complement strand
AAAAACAAGGTAAAATCTCTTGAAGAGGCAAAGAAAACCTAATATAATTGAGAGAAAGAGGGGAGGGAGTTGAGCATTGTGTAAATCTTACTCTCATCAGTTTGGGCTCTAAAAGTGTATATCAGACACTTGATTTCACATAGAAACTTGTCTGTTGCTAGAGGGAAGTGGGAGGGAAAGGAGGAAAAGTAAGGGATAAACTAATAGAAGGGAAAATAGAAGAATCAGGGGAAAGGAGTAAAAACAGGGGGAAGGGATCTAAAGGGTGGAGTATTGTTTGGAGGAGGGGGTCATCAAAAGCAAAGTACTGAGGAGGGGGGAAGGGAGAAAGGGGAAAGGAAAGGGGAAAACATAACTTGGGTAAATAAGATGGCAGGAAATAAAGAATTAGTTATTCTATCTGTGAATGTGAATGGGATGAACTCTCCCATAAAGCGGAAGCGGATATCAGACTGGATTAAAAACCAGAATCCCACAATATGTTGTCTACAAGAAACACATCTAAAACATAGTGACACATATAGGATGAAGGTAAAAGGCTGGAGCAGGACCTATTATGCTTCAGGTGAAAAAAAAAAAAGCAGGGGTAGCAATCCTTATCTCAGATCAAGTAAAAGCCAAGATAGATCTAATCAAAAGAGATAAGGAAGGAAACTATATTTTATTAAAGGGTACCATAGATAATGTAGCAATATCTATACTAAATATA
This sequence comes from Myrmecobius fasciatus, assembly GCA_023553655.1. NCBI lineage: Eukaryota > Metazoa > Chordata > Mammalia > Dasyuromorphia > Myrmecobiidae > Myrmecobius > Myrmecobius fasciatus. The sequence goes on along the minus strand of JAJPUD010010166.1, from coordinate 64,746 downwards.
TATGCACCAAGTGCAATAGCACACAAATTCCTAGGGTAGAAATTAAGAGAGATGCAAGAAGAAATAGACAGACAAACGATACTAGTGGGGGATCTCAACCTTGCTCTCTCAGAATTAGATAAATCAAACTACAAAATAAACAAGAAAGAAACTAGGGAGATAAACCAATTGTTAGAAAATTTATGTATGATAGATCTATGGAGAAAGATGAATGGAGACAGTAGGGAGTTTACTTTTTTCTCAGCAGTCCATGGAACCTATACAAAAATTGACCATGTGTTAGGTCATAAAAACCTCAAAATCAAATGCAGAAAGGCAGAAATAGTAAATGCATGCTTTTCAGATCATGATGCAATAAAAATCACATGCAATATAAGGCCAGGAGAAAATAGACCAAAAGTTAATTGGAAATTAAATAATCTAATCCTGAAGAATGAATGGGTGAAAGAGCAAATCATAGACACAATCAATAATTTCATCCAGGAGAATGACAATAAGGAGACAACATACCAAAATTTGTGGGATATAGCTAAAGCGTTTATAAGGGGTAATTTTATATCTCTAGATGCTTACTTGCGTAAAACAGAGAAAGAGAAGATTAATGAACTGGGCTTACAATTAAAAAAGCTAGAAAAAGACCAAATTAAAAACCCTCAATTAAATACCAAATTGGAAATTCTTAAAATTAAAGGGGAGATCAATAAAATTGAAAATAAGAAAACTATTGAGTTAATAAATAAAACTAAGAGTTGGTTCTATGAAAAAACCAACAAAATAGATAAGCCTTTAGTTAATTTGATAAGAAAAAGGAAAGAGGAAAATCAAATTGTTAGTCTCAAGAATGATAAGGGAGAACTTTCCTCCAATGAAGAGGAAATTAGAGCAATAATTAGGAGTTACTTTGCCCAACTTTATGCCAGTAAGTTTGATAATCTAAATGAAATGGAGGAATATCTACAAAAATATAGATTGCCCAGGTTGACAGAAGAGGATATAAATTATTTAAATAGCCCCATATCAGAAAAAGAAATAGAACAAGCTATTAACCAACTCCCTAAGAAAAAATCTCCAGGGCCAGATGGATTTACATGTGAATTCTACCAAACATTCAAAGAACAATTAATTCCAATACTACACAAACTATTTGAGAATATAGGAACAGAAGATATACTGCCAGAATCCTTCTATGAAACCAATATGGTGCTGATAGCTAAATCAGGTAGGGTGAAAACAGAGAAAGAAAACTATAGACCAATTTCCCTAATGAATATTGATGCAAAAATTTTAAATAAGATATTAGCAATGAGATTACAGAAAGTCATCCCCAGGATAATACACTATGACCAAGTAGGATTTATACCAGGGATGCAGGGCTGGTTCAATATTAGGAAAACTATCAGCATAATTAATTATATTAATAACCAAACTAACAAAAACCATATGATTATCTCAATAGATGCAGAAAAAGCCTTTGATAAAATCCAACACCATTTTCTATTAAAAACACTCGAGAGTATAGGAATAAATGGGCTTTTCCTTAAAACGATCAATAGCATCTATTTAAAACCATCAGCAAGCATCATATGTAATGGAGACAAACTAAAACCATTCCCAATAAGATCAGGAGTGAAACAAGGCTGCCCACTGTCACCATTACTATTTAATATTGTATTAGAAATGTTAGCTTTAGCAATAAGAGAAGAAAAAGAGATAAAAGGAATCAGAGTAGGTAATGAAGAAACCAAATTATCACTCTTTGCAGATGATATGATGGTATACTTAGAGAACCCTAGAGACTCAACTAAAAAACTACTAGAAACAATTCACAACTTTAGCAAAGTTGCAGGATTCAAAATTAATCCACATAAATCATCAGCATTTTTATATATTACCAACAAAGTTCAGAAGCAAGAGATGCAAAAAGAAATTCCATTCCAAATAGCAGATGATAGGATAAAATATTTGGGAATCTATTTGCCAAGGAAAAGTCAGAAACTATACGAACTAAATTACAAAACACTTTCCACACAAATAAAATCAGACCTAATCAATTGGAAAAATATTAAGTGCTCATGGCTAGGCAGAGCAAACATAATAAAAATGACAATACTACCCAAACTAATCTACTTCTTTAGTGCCATACCAATCCAACTCCGAAGAAATTATTTTACAGTTCTAGAAAAAATAGTAGCAAAGTTCATTAGGAAGAACAAAAGGTCAAGGATCTCAAGGGGATTAATGAAAAAAAAGGCAGATGAAGGTGGCCTTGCTGTACCAGATCTAAAACTATATTATAAAGCAGCGGTCATCAAAACCGTTTGGTACTGGCTAAGAAATAGAGCAGTCGATCAGTGGCACAGGAAAGGATATGAGGACAATCTAGGCAATAACCTTAACAATCTAGTATTTGATAAACCCAAAGACCCCAGCTTTTGGGATAAATACTCCCTATTCAGCAAAAACTGCTGGGAAAATTGGAAACTAGTATGGAAGAAATTAGGGCTTGACCCATACCTAACACCACATACCAAGATAAGATCTAAATGGGTTCATGATTTAGATACAAAGAGGGACTTTGTAAGCAAGTTAGAGGAACATAATATAGTTTATCTCTCAGACCTGTGGAGATGGAATAAATTTATGTCCAAAGAAGACCTGGAACTCCTAATTGAACACCAGATGGATAATTTTGATTATATTAAGTTAAAAAGTTTCTGTACAAACAAAACAAATGCAGACAAGATTAGGAGGGAAGCATTAAATTGGGAAATCATCTTTACATTTAATGGTTCTGATAAAGGCCTCATTTCTAAAATATATAGAGAATTGTCTCATATATATAAGAATTCAAGCCACTCTTCAATAGATAAGTGGTCAAGGGATGTGGACAGACAATTTTCAGAGGATGAAATTAAAACCATCTGTAGTCATATGAAAAGTTGCTCCAAATCACTATTGATCAGAGAAATGCAAATTAAGACAATTCTCAGGTACCACTACACACCTGACAGATTGGCTAAAATTATAGGAAAAGATAATGATGAATGTTGGAGGGGATGTGGGAAAACTGGGACACTAATACATTGTTGGTGGAACTGTGAATGGATCCAACCATTCTGGAGAGCAATTTGGAGCTATGCTCAAAAAGTTGTCAAACTGTGAATACCCTTTGACCAGCAGTGTTTCTACTGGGCCTATATCCCAAAGAGATCTTAGAGGAGGGAAAGGGACCCACCTGTGCAAGAATGGTTGTGGCAGCCCTTTTTGTAGTGGCTAGAAACTGGAAACTGAAGGGATGCCCATCAATTGGAGAGTGGCTGAATAAATTATGGTATATGAATGTTATGGAATATTATTGCTCTGTAAGAAACGACCAGCAGGACGATTTCAGAGAGGCCTGGAGGGACTTGCATGAACTGATGCTGAGTGAAACGAGCAGAACCAGGAGATCATCATACACAGCAACAACAGTATTACATGATGATCAATTCTGATGGACATGGCTCTCTGCAACAAAGAATTGTCTCAAACCAATTCCAATTGTTCACTGAGGAAAACCATATACACCCAGAGAGAGGGAAATGAAATATGGACCACGACGTAACATTTTCATGATCTCTATTGACATTTTCTTGCATTGTTTTGCCTTTCTCTGATTCTTTTTTTTCTTGTAGATAGGATTTTCCTTGCATAACTTCTCAAGCATTTCAACATTATTAACATGGGACTTCCTGCCTTCTAGGGGAGGGGAGAGGACTGGGGGTAAAATTTGTAATGGAAAGCTTTGTAAAGATCAATGTTGGGGAACTACCCATACATATGTTATATAAATAAAAAGCTTTAATAAAAAGAAAAGAACCGATTAAAAAAATGGGGGGCAGCAATACACTAGTCTTCATTCATCTTGACCAAAGACCAGGCTGATAGAAACACAAAATGCAGGGAGAAACAAAAGAAAAATCACATTTATGCCCAGAGAAGATCTGCTAGCAACAAAAAAAAAGAACAGAGAAAAAAGATTTATTTATTTTCTGTCAGGAAGCTGGCTTCCTCTTTCAACTATAAAGTCCTAGAAAACAGGGATTGCTATGCAGTTATCCTCACCACACTGGGAACAGGGGTAGGGTGTAGAAGGGGTAAACTGGGATTGGTTGGGATTAAGGACATAATACTCCCATCCCTACCCATTTGGAAAATTCTCTTGAATTTTTTGGCCCTCTCTTCATACCAAAGAAAAAGTCTGATTTTTTTCTTTTTCTTTTATGGGATGTTTACAATAATTTATCATAAAATTTGCGTTAAGGATTTGGTCAAAGGCTCTATGTTGTTTGCTGGCCTTCAAGTGTGATCTGTGGCTTCTGCAAAATTCCAAAAAAAAAAAATCCCCTTTAATTTCTGATGCTGACCCACAATATATCAAAACAGTAGTGGATAGTGAATTTCAGTCAGGATATAGAAGGGATAATTCTATTTGTTTTTCTTTGTATCCCTAGTGGTTGGCATAAAACTGGTAATTAATAAATGTTTATTAATTTGATTAACAGATATGTCATATTCACCTATTTCTACTGCCTGAGAAATTTAGTCAGAGTTTTAAGATCCATATTTTCTGCAACCAAGTATGCATGACTCATCTTTATGGTGAAGGTAATTTTCTTCTATGGAAAAAGTGTAATAGTAGGGAATACCATCCACAGAGTAATTGGTACGTGATCTGATGGTGCTAGAATTCTTAAATTCAAGAAGAAAGCTGCTAGAGGTAGAAATGTTCTTCTTTTAGGAATCCTATTATCTGTGCTGAGTGTGTATATTGGTTGGCTGGGGCAGGGATAGGGCAGGGGGGACAAACCCAGAAAGCTGGACAGCCAGAGATTGAGATTTAATTTCATGCTCACTTATTCAAGTACATGTTCTTAATGTGTCTAAGTGTAGCTATTACTTTGGAGAGGAAGGAAAAGAGATTTCCCCTCCTCTGGCACCTCTCCTCATCCCACTCCTTACTCCTGTAATTCAAGGGAGATGCTACCTTATTCCCCAAGAAACATGTTCTGAAGAGATAAAAATTATTTCTCCTGAATTCCATTTATAACCTATCATGTATGGATTACTTTCCCTCACTGAGTCACTAATTGTCTTCCACTCAATTTGTTATAGTTCAAGGGACTAATTGGAAGCCACATGGGCAGTACATGTCCATTAACAATGGACCAGAGTACTAGTGTCAACAAAAATGGCCTGAGTGAGTGCCTAGTTCCATGGGAAGTGGTCCATTCTGATCCCTTGCTATACACATATGTTCAAGTATGTAGTATATCTCTCCTCCCTATGTTTATTAATAGATTTTTAGTTACAATAATTATTATCTTTTTATCTTTGTTTTTAAGCTAAAAGTCTCCCCTTTCCCCTCAAATATGTAGACTTTATTATATTTGGTAAATATAGTTGTCTTTCAAAGAAAAATCTGTGTGTGTAACTTTAGGTGAGGCTATTTCAGTGAAATATGGGGAATAAGAGGGAGAGAGAGAGAGAGAGAGAGAGAGAGAGAGAGAGAGAGAGAGAGAGAGAGAGAGAGAGAGAAGAGAGAGAGAAGAGAGAGAGAAGAGGGAGGGAGGGAGAGACTGAGAGACAGAGACACACAGAGAAAGACATTTATTGAGTCGTTTTCTATGTGATATATTATTGTCAAGGTCAGAAGAACTTGTTTTATAAGACAATTCTAAGGAGCAGTTATCTTTGCAATGTGGAAATTATGATGGACAGTCAAAGGAGGTTATTTATCTTCTTCCCTGGGGACATTTCAGACTCAAGTTAGTAACCCATTTGCCTGTGAAGGTCTTGGGGGCTAAATGATAATCTCTTAGTACTCTTCCCTGCCTTAGCATCATGTATATTTTATATTCTTACCACATTTTTATAAGGACTTATGATTTATTATCTTTAGTGGGTTTCAGGTTAGTAGGGCTGAGGGTACTGTTTATATATATTTTTCCCAGTTTTTGACTGTCCATACCCCTGGCTTCTTAAACTTTTTGTCTCTCACAACTTCTTTTCAGCTGAGAAATTTTTATGCTCCCCCCAGGTATGTAGATATATAAAAATAAACATACAAATCAAACATTTACTTATAATAAACCATAATTTTGTAATCCCCACATTAAGTTATGATACTTCATATGGGGTTGCAACCCATAGTTTAAGAAACTTTGGTTTATAGATAAGCAAGGAGGCAACTAGATGGTGTAGTGGAGAATTTTGGGTCTAAGGTCAGGAGATTCATTTTCATGAATTCAAATCCAGCCTCAGATACTTAATAGCTGCATGACCCTAGGCAAGTCTCTTAACTCTATTGCCTCAGTTTCCTCATTTGTAAAAATGAGCTGGAGAAGGAAATGGCAAACCACACCAGTATCTTTGCTAAGAAATCCCCAAATTGAATCACAAAGATTCAGACATGACTGAACAGCAATAACAGATAAGCAGAAATCTAAGTACTTAGAGTAAGAATTCTTAACCTGGGGGGTCAGGAGCTTAAATTTTTTTGATAATTATATTTCAATATAAGTGATTTTCTTTGTATTTATTTTCTATTTATTGCATTTTATGAATTTAAAGACAAGAAGAGGTCAATGAACTTCACAAGATTGGTAAAAGGGTCCATTATATCTTACAAAAATGTTATAACCCTCTAGTCTAGAGTAAAGATTGTTGTATCACAATGGGCGGAAAATAGACTGTAATTTTTGTCCCATCTCCTTTTTGGCTAATATCGTAATATTTTGCCTGAGAATAATATAGAACATTTCCTCTGAGGTCAACCTGTTGAAATTGCTTGTTTCTCCATTCACTACAGTATTGAGAAGTAGCTTTTCTCAGAAACTATCACATACCTGGTGCTCTGTCTCATTTCTTTGCATTTCATGTTTCTTCTTAGTTCCTTTTATATTTATTTTTGTGGTACCATAGAGTTGAGGGAATTTGTGATAGTGTCATTTGGAATATTCATATGACATCACACAAATAGTTTAACCTACATTGAGCAACTAGGTATTTCAGTGGATAGAGCACTGAGCTTGGAATCAGGAAGCCTCATCTTCATGAATTCAAATCTGGCTTCAGATGCTTATTAACTGTGACCCTGGGTAAGTTGCTGTTTACTTAGTTCCTCATCTGTAAAATGAAAAGAAAATGGCAAAATACTCTGTCTTTGCCAAGAAAATCCAAAAAAAGGTCATGAAGAGTTGTATGTAATTGAAACAACCCAACAACACACTCTGTCTCTTGAAAATAATAAACTTCTTGTTAAATTCTTTGAATTTAAGGAGCTGATCTTAGCAAAAAACCCTTCAAACAGCATGACTCCTTCAGACAGGTGGTAATTTATTGTTAGCAGTTATGAAATGGTCTGCTTTGGAGGAAACAAACAGAAAATAAAAATCTCCTCTAAAGCAGTCAGAAATGTGTTTTGATTCAGAAAATAACAAGAGAGTTTGAATTTTGAACATTTTGTAAATACTGTAGTAGTGACTTCAGTAATTGAAGGGATGTGAAGATAAGCCAAATGGAAAGTAACTTTGATGTTAAGATGATGGAAAATGTGCAGTTAAGTAGAAAGTATTGAAGGTAATGAATAAACAGGATAACAAGGAACTGAGAAAATTATGTTTAAATAACCAGGAAGATCCAATACACCAAAGTGATTGACAAGGATTTGTAGAATTGTTAAGAATGTTTTGGAGAATATATATAGAATATTGTCAATGATGATAACACATTTTTTATTTAATGTTGAAGTTTGGCAGCTGAAACATATAAAATAAAAAAGACTGCTAAAATCTTTTTGTGCTCTGGCTATTGACAATTTTAAAAGTTTGCTATATTTACATGCATGGGAGTATGATGTATACATACTCTGAGAAAACAAATTGACATAAAAAGTTGTGACTTTATAAGAAGTAGAGAAGACAAGGATAGAGCTGATGGAACATCAGAGACAGAAAAATGGAGTGGTGCCATTTCTCTCTAGCGAAGAAAGCCAGACTCTTAAATCATAATTATGCCACACTGCTCTGCCTTTTCTAAGAGGGAATGTGAGAAAAACACACCTTTCTATATTGAGCACTAAGCAAGTTATTTATATTTTTCCCCCAAAAGGGGTGTTTTAGAAACTAGTAGAAAATAACAAAGACCATCCACAGATAGGTCAATATAAATATTATACTATTTTAAAATTAAGGGTGCTATAAAATTAATTAGTTAGTTGATGGATCAGCTTTTTTTCAGCACTTATGAGCCCTTGACCCAGAGCAGTGAGTGGGTAAAATATAAACAGTATCTCAGAGGACACAAGGAAGAGTACCATATAAGCACAATAATTATAACAGCCAAGTGTTAAGATTTAATCATGTTAACAACTTCAGATATTCAGGTTAAAGACCCAGTTTTCCCCAGAATTAGTTATTTTATTATGTGATTCTTTTAAATACACATATATAGATGCATTTGCATACATACATGGGCATATATGTATGTGTATGTGTATTTACATACATAGATTCGAGAATCAGTATAACATACTGGATAGAGTGATAGATTGTCTTCGAATCAGTAAGGGTACAGTTTGTTTTCTGTTTCTGACACTTTGTAATTGTATAATCATAGAAAAATCAGTTTATTTGTTTGATGCTCAGCCAGGTTTATAAGCTTTCAAATGATGGCTAGTTTGTGATCTGTGCTGATGAAGGAAGTTCCACACTAGTCAAATCACAAACATCTAATATATGTATGTATGTATGAATATATATATATATATATCATCACAATTATATATGTACACATATACATGCAAACAATTTCCTTTAAGAAACAGGTAATTTTTTGAATACTAATTTTAAAATCAAAAGAGACCTGGGTTCAAATTTTACTCCAACATTTGCTAGCTCTGTGAGTATAGGTGAAATATTTAATTCCTTTAAACTTTGGCTTCCTGATCTGTATAAAGAATATAGTATTATCTGTTTTTTCTATCTCACAAAATTGTTGTGAGGCTAAAATGAGATGATACATGTAAAATGCTTTATAAAATTTAAAGCAAAATATAAATATCAACTATTATTAATTTTATTTTTGAAAGTTGCTGTGGTTTATATATTTGTTTATTATAGCTTAACTTGAGAAAATAGTAATTAATTTGTCATTAGCTTCATTTTAATTTGCCACATAATTCCACAATTCAGGGAAGAGGAGAAAAATATTAAAAGCAAAAATGTATCACAGCTCTTCATGGAGATGAGACAACAATAAATAATTGGGAAGTGAGCAGCCTTTTGAGTCAAGAAAAATATTATACTAAAAATGTAGTGAATTAAAGTGGAACTGAAAAGACACATTTAAATTGCTGTGTTTTCTTCCATACTATGTTAGCTCTTGATTTGCTACCTCCTTCCAACTGGCGGCATGCCTTCAACTTATTGCTTTGTTTTTTCCCCATGAGTTAAATAAAGCAGGAGGTCTTAAGGACAGTTTTGGGCTTGGATGCATTGGAGATTGTAGAGAACCCTTTGGTGTGGAGCAGGTTGTGAATATGGGCTCCAGACCAATACAGAGATTGGGGTGCTAACATTAATGGGTTTGAGAAGATGAAAAGAGTAGAACCTAGGGATAGTTAGATCCGAGTTCAAATCTGACCTCAGATATTTAACATATCCTTGCTGTGTGACCCTGAGCAAGTCACTTAACCCCACTTGCCTTGGAAAAAAGAGTGAAACCTAAGCTTAAAGTAGGGATGTGTATGTGTGCGCACACACACATGTATATGCATATACGTGTGCTAGTTTGGCTCTTAGGCTGAAAAAGGACTTAGAAAGGTTGTTTGAATTACTTTATTGTTTTGTTTTATTTTTACTTTTGAATGCTTACAATACCTTTTTTAATATGTTCATGTGAACTGTCTAAGCTAGGAATGTCTGATGAGTATTATTCAGAAAATATAAACTTCCATATTATTCACTGAAAATTATAATGCTTAAATATTAATTAAATGACACTTTTTTAAGTCATAGAAAGAAGCATAATCAGAATAGTAATGCTTGAACTAGACTTTATTCTTGATAGAGTTGACAGGAGTAGGAACCCAATTACTGTGGTAGACTAAGAATTATTGAAGAAGTTACCAGAAAAAGAAACATAGCAATTAATGAGTAACAATAATATTTCCATGAAAGGTCCATCAAAAGTTCTATGCAGTGGGACCATAGATTATAGTCTTTGAGTTGAAATGGATCTTAGAGGTCTTCTTGTTCAATTCTCTTATTTTTACAGATGAGGAAACTGAGGTTCAAAGAAGGAAAATTACTTGCTTAAAATACATACAAATAGTAAATGGCTGGGTGGAAATTTGAATCTTGATTTTTTGACTTCAGATCTAGTGCTATACTACCTCATTTAGAATATTTCTATTATAGATTTTTCAGAACATGGCTTTGTTAGGAATATTATAGCAGCACTCCCCTATTGTGGGGAAAGGAGTGTTTTAACAAGTAATATTTGTGTCTCTGTTGGTTTACTCTTTGCATAGAATTTCTAGTTTTCAGTCATCAATTCTCTGTACTACTGTCCATTATTCCAGTTTCTCCCTTGAATATAGCTTCATTTTGGAGATGTGGAAAATGAGGCATACCACAATCATCCTGATGATTAACTAGATAACTTCTAACCCCCTTCCAGTTTTAAATCATGTTCCATGATTACTATGTATTTGACCTGAAATACAATTTAGAATATTCCCAAGTATAGCCTAGCATACACTAATCCACATTTAAGTTATATTTCTTATGTTTACTACTTGTATAGGATTAGTTAAGTCACTTAATTTATCTGAGTCTCAATTTTATCATTTACAAAAGGAGGATCATATTGACCTCTGGGGTACTTTACAATTCTAAATCTTCCATCTTGTGAAAAGAGGCCAGTGCCCTGATCTTTCACTGTCTACTTGAGTGTTGCCCAGAATTTAGGGTTTCCTCTCTAACTCTAAAATTCTCCATTTTAAAAAAAAGAAAACAAAACATCAAAAAACACAAAATAGTAATTTCTATGAATATAAGGGAATTTATCAGGCAAAACAAATGTTCACAAATCCCTTAGCATAAGAAACCTTTTTTCTTTTAGATTTTTACATTTCAAATATTGTCCTAACTTTAAAAAGATACAAATATATATAGATAGATATAGATATATGTAGATTGAGATATCTATATAAACATACACATATGCATGTGTATATGTACACATGTGTGTACACACATAATCTACACATAAGCATACATTTTTATCTGTTGGAGTTTATCCATTACATCCTGTAAGGTTTTTTGTTAGCTTGCTGTGGAGAAAACCAGAGATATGAGATGTTAAATCACCCAGAATCACCTGTTTAATGGTAACTGGTATAACCAACTTGTATTTTTCAATTTACAAAGAAGAGAATTTACTTTTAGCTTAAATTAATTTAATTACAAAGAAGAATGAGATGTTAAACTCATGTATTTCTGAAAAAGGCACTGGAGCCTGAGAGCAATTTAATGGGTTCTAATTGGACTGGAAATGTCTGGATGAGTTCTGATTAATTCTGCCATAGGCATCGTTTTGAATGGCAAAAAGGAAGATGTGAAACATTGAGCAGGCTGCAGGGAGACACTCATCTTTATGTGACTGTCCTCAAATAACTGATTTTCCATACATTTTGATTCATATTCTGAGGATTTGATTTGATTCAGCCAACAATCTTAAGTATCTATTATGTGCAGACCACTTGTGGGAGATATAGTTTAAATAAACTGAGAGGGAAAGAAGAGAAAAAAAAAGAGAAGTTAGAAACCTATTTCAAGAGTTTAACCTGTATTATGACAGAAAAGGGAAATTATAAATGTTGAAGGGGATGTGGAAAATTGAGACACTAATGCATTGTTGGTAGAGTTGTGAACTGATTCAACCATTCTGGAGAGCAATTTGAAACTGTAACTCAAAGGGTTATCGATGTGTATATACCCTTTGATCCACCAATACAATTATAGTTCTATGTCCCAAAGAGATCATAAAAAGAGTAAAGGACCTTTGTATGAAGATGTTTATAGCAACCCTTTTTGTAGTGGCTAAGAATTGGAAATTGAGGGGATGCCCATCAAATGAAGAATGGCTGAACAAGTAGTATATGAGTGTAATAAAATATTATTGTGTTATAAGAAATAACAAACAGGATGATTTCAGAAAAAAAAACAGGAAAGATTTATATAAACTGATTCGGAATGAAATGAATAGAACTAGATTAACATTGTACACATTAATAGCAATATTGTACTATGATCAATTGTGAAAAACTTAGTTATTCTTAGCAATGCAATGATCCAAAGTGAGGCCAAAGGCCTCATGATGAAAAACACTATCTGTCTTCAGAGAAAGAATTGTTGAGTATGGACTAAAGAATACCAGTTTTTACTTTTGTTTTCTTGCTTTCTCTCTTCTTCTTCTTCCTCCTCCTCCTCCTGTTCTTCTTTCTTCTCCTTCTTTCCTTTTCTTTCTTTCTTCTTCTTCCTTCTTTTTCTTCTTTTTTTCCTCTCTCTCTTTTTCTTTCTTCTATCCCTTTCTTCTCCCCTTCCTCCCTCCCTCCTTCCTTCCTTCCTATCTTTCTGTCTTTCCTTCCACAAAATGAATAACATGGAAAGCTTTGACATGATTGCATATATATGTATATATATATACATATACACACATATACATACATACATATATATACATATATATATATATATATATATATACATACACACATATATGTCAGGTTGGAATGGGAGAGAAAAAAATAGAATTTACAACTGAAAACAAAAAAAATGAATGTTAAGATTTGTTTTACATGAAACTGAGAAAAATGAATTATTATTATTATTTTTAGAAGAATTCAGCCAAGATAGGAATAAAAGCTTGTACAGGGATGATGGTTGTAGGAAGAGATAGGCATCTCTTCAACACAATGAGATGTTTCAAACCAGTTCCAGTTGTTCAGTGATGAAGAAAGCCATATAAACTCAGGGAGAGGCCTGTGGGATCTGAGTGTGGACTACAACATAGCATTTTCACACTCTCTATTGATGTTTGCTTGCATTATGTTTTCCTTCTCAGCTTTATTTCTTGTAGATCCAATTTTTCTTGTATAGTAAAATAACTGTATAAATATGTATACACATTTTCAAATTTGTCAAGTATTTTAACATAATTAACATGTATTGGACTACTTGCCATCTAGGGGAGGGGAGAGGGGGAAGGAGGGAAAAATTTGGAACAGAAGGCTTTGCAAGGGTCAATGTTGAAAAATTACCCATGAATATGTTTTGTAAATAAAAAGCTTTAAGAAATATATATATATGTATATATATATATAAACATTTTAAAAATAAAAAAAATGAAAGGAAGGGTAGTTTTTGTTTTATACATGTTTCAGAAATACAGATCTAGAACTCCATCAGAATAAGCGCTAGATGTTGGAGACTTTTGTATCAAATGGAATGTGAAGCTCTGTGAGCTAATGAGATTGCCAAGGAAGAGAGTGCTGAAGCTACCAGAATACTGAATGTAGCCAGAGAGCCTAGATTCATCTCCTGAATGGGATATTTTCTTCTTGAGGGATGTCCAGCAAGTTCTCAATTTCTTTATCTGCAGAATAAAAAGATTTGTGGAGTTGATTTCTGAAATATCTTCCAGTGGTAGATCTTATGTGATCCTATGATATACAGGAAGATCAGGACATTCACTTTGAAAAAATAGAAATATTTTCAGTTCCTTACATAAAATTAATTTTAATTTTCAGTTCCAATTATTTTTTTCCTCTCCCCTTCCCTGTGAGAAGGTGAGAGAAATGATACTCATTATATATTTGAAGCTACGCAAACATATTTCTGCATTAGGCAAAGGAATATTCATGTTAAGGACTTGAAAAGAAGAAGAAGCCCCAAAAGAGTAAATGAAGAAGGAATAGTTTAAAAGCTAGGAGAAAAATGGGATACAAAATACTGATTGAGGCCAAGGACAGAAAGCAAGAGGTAACCTCTAGTGTTAATTCCTGTAACCATGACCCTAAGATTCCCTCAACCTGCACTTGCATAGCTGATTCTTTAAACTTAGCTATAGGACTTTTCATTAGATTGACTTAATTTCTTGTTAGTTTTGGCAAATCTCTCTAGCCTGTTGACATCTTGCAGTACTCTTGGATCATCTGAGAGACCGCACATTGTAGAGCATAAATAGAGTGATGCAGACAGAAATCTTGGTTTCACCTACTTTTAGCACTTATTGGCTGTTTGATTTTGATCAATTTGTGTGTTTTAAACCCCAAGTTTCTTCATATAAAAAGTGATGGGTTTCAACTCCCTTCCAATTTTAAAGAGTTAATATGATGGAAAATCATCAGAGTTGTGAGGGATCTCAGAGCTCATCTAATATAGGAGTTATTAGCATTTTTGTGTGTTGTAGACTCCTTTTCAATTCAGTGAAGCCTATGCACTCCCTTTCTGAAAAATGTTTTATTGTCTACCTTCATAATGGAAGAAAATGTTAAATTTCACTTGGAGGTCAGTGAAAATAAAGTTGCAATTTTTTTCCACACAAGTTCATGGACTCCTAGAAATCTATCTAGAAACCATTGGTCATATGCCTAATTGGGGTCCTCATCTAGTCTATTGCCTTAATTTTATTAACAACAGCACAATAACAATAACAATAATTTTTTAAATTTGTAAAATATCTTGTTTATAAATCACTTTCATATACATTTTTTTCCATGTAAGTCCCAAAGTAACCTTTTAGGAAAAGGAAGTGTTACTATATCCTTTTCATAAATTTGGAATCTAAGGCTTAGGCAGTTTAGAATATTTGACCAAGGTGACAAAACTGGTAAGTGACAAGATTGGTATTAGAACTTTCTAACTTCAAGTCAACAAATTGAGACAGAAGATGTGTTGACTTATTTGGGATTATAGTAAGTTAATGACAAATCTGCATTTATAATCCCTTGCTTAAACATTTGAATCTGGTATCCTCTCAATTACCTCACTGTTTTTAAGAAACTGATAATTTAGACTTGGGAATACATTTTCATCTTGAATTAAAATGATAGATTCCCTACAATGATTAAATAAACCAAATAATTCATCTTACTTTTCATTTGGTTAACATAGCATAATATAAAATGAATATTTTGCAATTATTCAATTCATTTACCAATTTAGGCAACCAAATGATATAATTTAGCCACTAAAATGAATTTTATTCATTCTTATTGTTATAGTGATGAAATATTCTGAATAATTATATACCATAACAATAATTGCATAAATTTATCACAATGTTGTCCAGAGCATGAAGAAATATTTGCCCATTGTAATTCTTGGAGACTATTTACAAAGGTATAGAACGAGGCACAATTTATATCAGTGGAAGGAATACTTGCACTGAAGAAATTACAGATCATTGAATTAGTAAAGTATGAAATAATTACGTTGTCACAGTCAGTGACATGAAATAGTAGACAAATATAGCAAATATCTTAGATACTAGAATATATTGGCTAACATGGTGAATGTGACATACAGAATGTATGTTTATATTTAGAATCCATGAATGTAAAATGGTTCAAATGTAGAGAAAAGCTTTTAAAATCAAGCTATTTTGAAAACATGAGTTGAGTTAAAGAATAATACTCATGTAAATAAACATAGGTAGACCCTGGGCAGGATCAGCTTCTTATAAAGTAGTTGTGTTCTGCAGAACTGAGAATGTCCCTCATATCACTTAAAAATAAATTGAACATTCTTATAAATTCCCACTTTGTATCAGGCACTGTGCTAAGTGCTGGTAATATAAATATAGACAAAAAGAAAGGCAATCTCTGCTCTCAAGATGCTAAATTATGAGAAAAATCAAGTTATAAAGGGGAGCTAAAAAGGAGGCAAGGAGTTATCTGTGCAATATGGGGAAGGATAAGGAGGAAGGTGAGAAGTTGTCCAAAGAATTAGAGTTAAGTCTGCATTAAAAGTATGCATGAGTATTTCCTCCAATTTCCTCCTATGGAAGTTCTTAGGAGGAACTCACCAAACAGAGGAGGAGATCAGAAGGGTGGAGGAATCTTTAGCATGAGAAGGGTGCTGTTGGAGAGGCAAACAATAATACTGGACAATTCCAATAGACTCGGGATGGAAAATGCCAATCATATCCAGAGAGAGAACTATGGAGATTAAATGTAGATCAAAGCATAGTATTTTCACCTTTTAAAAAATTCCTTTCTCATTTTTTTCTTTTGGTCTGATTTTTCTTGCATAATATGACAAATATGGAAATATGTTTAAATGGATTGAATATATTTAACCTCTATCAGATTTCACAATTTGTTGCATAGAGTTTTCTTGGCAGATGAGGTATCTCTGAGTAAAGTAAAAAGCATATCACTAGCTAAGATTATGCTCTCAGCTGAAAGACAGATTTAGAATCCTTTCTGTACACTGACAAATGAACCATTTGTCAGTCATGTTAGGCTAAGAACTCCTTTCTTTTGTAAGAGCATTTTTGCTTGGTTATATCCTTTTTGATTCTGGTTCTGTGACACTATTATTGCTAAGGCGGTGCTAGTATGCTAAGAGTTAATAAATTAAAACAGGATTACTTATTAAAAGAAAATACCATGTTTCAGATGTTGCTCTTGGAGGAAAATCTACATACAAGAATTCATTTATTGGATTGATGAACCAGGAGATTATCAAATGGTATTCTGATATAACTGAAATTGCAAGTTGGCCCTCTGAACCTTGCTTAGTCAATACAAGGATGTCAGGTCTCATAATAACCTCTGAGCTACCTCTAAAGATGATTTTGCATGTTCCTTCTTTTAAATTCCTGTGTTTGTGATATTTTCCCAATAGTTTAATTTTATAAATGAGATATAATTTGAAAAATGAACTAATATCTTCAATGAGGCAAATGTTTAACAATCTTAACGCAGTGGATTTCCCTTTTATTATTCTACATGGTATTCATGATAAGGAAGCTATGTGACTCAGTGAATAAAATTCTGGGTCTGGACTCAGGAAGTCCTAGTACAAATCTGACCTCAGACACTTACTAGCTATGAGATCTTGGGCAAATCACTTAACCCTGTTTGCCCTAATAGATTGCAGAAAGAAGTGGAAACCACTTCAATAATCTTTTCTAAGAAAATCCCGTAGACAGTATGAAGAGGTGGACATGATGAAATAATTAAACAATAACAAAATTTATGATAAAGAATGTATGATAAAACATCTCTGATATTTTCTTCAATCCAACAAACATTTATCAAGGGGCTTCTCTGAGCATTGTACACAGAGTTTAGATGACCTGGTTCCTGCCCTCAAGGAGTTTGTAACATATTTCTGTGACTTATCTGTTCTATTATTTTAATTTTTACATTAGATAGAGAAATGATAAAAGATCTCAGAGCCCAGTTTGGCTAGTTTAACCTCTTCATTTTAGAGCTGAAGAAATTGCAACTCAGGGTTTTAGATGTGCAAGTCACCTTGTATATTAGATTTGAATTAATGTCTGACTCCAATTCAAGTGGCTTTTCTAATTTATACACATTGACATCTCATTTCCAGAACTAGGTTGAAAACTTGTTAAAAATATTGTTTTTCAGTTCTTTGATCCACCCCCAACACACAATGCTTTTTTGGGGGAGAGCAAAGATAATAGAATAGTTTACCATTTTCAAATCATTTTACAAATGGGGAAACTGAGGCAAACAAGAGTAAGTGAGTAAGTGACTTATTTAGGGTAGGACTTGAACTCAGGAAGATGAGTCTTCCTAATTCTAGGTTCAGAACTTTGCACCACTTAGTTGCTTTGCTTACAATAGAGATTGTATTTTGTAAGTTGTAACTGTGTAGTGTTAAGCATTGGAGATAGAATGAAAAGACAGAAAGAGTCCCTGTCCTCAAAGAGCTTTGACA
Source organism: Myrmecobius fasciatus (assembly GCA_023553655.1). Taxonomy (NCBI): domain Eukaryota; kingdom Metazoa; phylum Chordata; class Mammalia; order Dasyuromorphia; family Myrmecobiidae; genus Myrmecobius; species Myrmecobius fasciatus. The sequence continues at coordinate 46,723 of JAJPUD010010166.1, read as the reverse complement.
TTTTGGAGAAAAAATACAAACACAAGGCAGAAAACCTTTGAACTAATAATTTGCATTAATCAATTCCTTCCTTGATGTTCCATATTCTTTATTTTATAATGCTTCATTATGGCACTGAAAATTCTTTAATTTGATTAAGCAAACTTGATTAGATAGTTTGCTTTATATCTTCCCTCTCTGCTTCCCGTGGAGCTGGAATATCCTTGTTCTTTCTTCTTAATCGTTCTTCAGAACTTGGTTCCATTTACCTCCTATGTGAAACCTTTATGAGTTAACCTTATCCACCTTTTCCTATTTCAAAAATCCCAGTAACCTTCCAGGATACATGAAGATCTCATCCTTCATATATTTATTTATATGTTTCCATCATCTATGTTAAGTATTTTTTTCACCTCTTCATTAAAATGTTCTTATCATTTACTGTATAACTGTGACTGATCTTGTGCTATTCATTATTTTAATCACTGACTTTTTCGATGCAGATTTAGATGTCATACCTTCAAATTTGCAGGTGACATGAAAATGGGCAACTAGATGATATCTTGGTAGAGAGCTGGCAATACAACATTCTAGCCAAGGAGCCTGGAAGCCTTGAATTCAAACTTAGCCCCAGACAGTTAAATGTTAAACCTCAGTTTATTTATAAATCAGGTACAAAAATAACCTCTATCTTGGGTTATTATAAAGACATCTATATATGCTAGATAAGATAGCATATATAAAACATTTTGCAAACCTTAAACTATAAATTATTATTATTATTATTAATGGATAGAGTGAAGAACTCAAGAAGACCTGAGTTCAAATCTTGCCACAAATACATAGTTTTAAGATCCTGGGTGAGGTATTTAATTTTATTCACACAAATGAGATCATATCCCAAGGTTGTTGTGAGGATCAAATGAGGTAACATGTGAAGTGCTTTGTAAACTTTAAAGTTTTATGTCAATTTTAGCAACTATCATTATATATAACATTTGGATAACAGCCAATATCCAAGAATATTTCAATACACTTCAATTTGTTAAATTAGTTGATATAAGATTAAATATAAAATATTATTACATTAGATATAAAATACAAAATTCTACATTGTGCGAAAAATCAACTTCATAAACAGGATGAAGACTGAATGGTTAGATGCAAATCCCTTGTCAAAGGCCTAGGCATTTAAGTGCATTGCAAGCTCAATATGAGTCAAGAGCCCTTCAGCATCATTCCTCTATATCTGGAGTACACTTGCTTCTAATTTCCATCTCTCATAAACCTTACTTTCAAGGCTTGGCAAGTGCCACTACATTCCTGAAACTTTCCCAAAATTCCCCTCACTCCTCATAACTGTCTTCCCTGCCTTCCCAAATTACCTTAATTTTTTTGTAAACCATCTTTTGCAGCTCCACTAAAAGGTGTGGAATGTAGCAGAGGGAGCAGGGTAGGGCTGTCATGAGAGTATTTCCAGTGCTCCTTAAATTCTGAGGATTTCATACATGATCTTAGTACTTAGGAGGTTACTGACCCTGATCTCAAAGGAAAGCCACACCAAGTAAATGAGATGCAAAAAAGCATGCAGGAAGGGGGGCAAAGTTGGCACTAAGGTGAACATATGGCAAATTGTGAGTAACTGCTAAGAGTTCTGAACTGGGTAATTAGGGACAATATAAGCCTTTCTTGCTATGAGTTCTGGTTTCAGCTGCATTATGGGATAGTGACCTCTTCTCTCTGGAAGCTTGTAGACTGAGGAGGCTACTTTTAAAAAACCTATTTTTGTCAACAGCGTTAAATGGCATTTTTTTCAGTAAGTGTATGATACCATATTAAAATACAGATGGTCATTTCTATCTATGTCAATTCTGTTTGTCTGAATGCTAGTGAAATTGAGAACAGAGGGAGGATTAAACCCAGAAGTAAGTAGACTTAAAGTACTGAAGTTTCACTAATTTATATTTGAATTGAACAGTGCAGTGTTACTGGGGAGAGGGGTTGAAGTGGATTACCTAATTCAAAAGAACAGTTTGTTAGAGAATAAAAAAGAATGTTATTCCAGACTGGATTCTTCCTGTGAAACAAAGTAGTAAGAAAGTACCTACCTCAGGCTGCTAAGGGAGTAAACTATAAACATTATTTGCACTTTTTGCTTGACTGGAATCATTTTATAATGAATCTTTAGTTTCTAAAAGCAAGTCATGCCTTGCTATGAAGGGATGGGGAATAAGTTGTTTGGAAACAGAAAGCCATGTCCCTGAAGGGAAATAAACTACTAGAGAAACCTCACCCAACGATATGGTGAGGAAGAAAGCCTGATGAGCATGCTGGGAGTGTAATTTGGTTCTGTAGAACTGATAGCTCAGTTTGCCACATATCTGGTATTTATATTTATTTTTCTGTGTCTATGTTGTATCTCTTACTATGAAATGTAAACTCCTTAATAGCAAAACCCATATGATTCTTTTCAATAGATGAACATTTTTTTAGTAAGCACCTCCTATGGCCTGGCCACTGCATGTACTAGATACTGTGAAGACAAGTACCAGGAATTAAGCAATCTCACTTAGCATAGTGCACTGCTCACAAGTGAGTGCTTAATGAATGGTGTTGAATTGAGGTAACTGATGGTGAACTGTTAGAGTGCTAGGACTGGAGTCAGGAAGGTCTGAGTTCAAATCTAGTCTCAGACTCTTTACTAGCTGTGTGAATTTTTGAAAATCACAACTTCTATTTGCCTCATTTGTAATATGGTAATAATAATTATCCATGGTTGTTGTGAGGATCAGATAAAATTACATACAGGATTTAGGAACAAATTAGTAAAGTCACTTTTCATTCTTCTATCTTCAGGTTTATGCTTTGGGCTTACCCTAGTGTCTCACTGTTTATCTTTGGGCTTTGTACATGAGGATAAAATTTTCCACTGGATTTAGTGAATTCAATTCTTCTAAAGACAGAGATTTAAGCTCTTTTTCCATTTACTTGTGCATTTGAACTGAAAACTTGCTTAATTTAATGGAAGTTTATCAAAGAATTCTTGATGAAAATATTTTCATATTTAAAATATGAGAACATTTTCATATTTGGAATTTTTTGTGGTAGATGGAAATTTAGCTTCAGATCCAAAACACCTGGTTCACATCCTGTCTCTGATCAATACTGATTGTGTGACTCTGGACAACTCAATTAACCTCTTAGGAATCTAAATAATTCTATGAGGCTATTTTGCCCTTATTTGATACTATTATTTCCATTTTACAGATGAGGAAACAGTAGCTCAGAATTGTTAGATAACTTCCATAGGGTCATGAAATTAGTAAATATATTGAATTTGAATCCAGGTATCAGCTGATTCTAGACCCAGAGCTCTTGCCACTTCACAATATTATATATACATGATAAGAGGAGATTATTTTACATATTCCTTGCAAAAGGAGAATGATTGCACAATGAACTTAATTTCTTATATGGAAATCTTAGCAAATATCAAGACCCCTTTGCAATGGATCTGGAAGATGCTTCATATAGAAGAATAAAATAGTGACATCATCATCCAGTATTCTGGCCAAAATAGGACTCAATTAGCCATGCCACTTACATTCAAAGACCTTTTAATTATTGTGCCAGGATTTGCTTGAACCTTTATTAATTTTCAAGTTTATAATTAAAGTTTCAAAACCCTGTAAAATGTTTGCAGTAGACCCAGATTGATGCAAAAAGCATAGTCAATTCATTAGTAAAGACACATTCCTTCCCTACCTCTGTTCCCTATTTTTAGCTTCCCAGTTTGCTTGCCATGAAAGGAGTTTTTTGTTGTTGTTGTTGTTGTTGTTGTTGTTGTTTCTGTTGTTGAATTGGACAAACTTGGATTCCAGATTTTTTTTTTATTGTATTCTTCTTTGACAACCAATCATGGTGTCCAAGTGAGCTATAAGTGTGTATACACACACACACACACACATATATATATATATATGTATATATATATATATTCACTTAGGCACCATGGATTGGTTGTCAAAGAAAATGAAAGTCATATTTACTTTTTCTTGCTTTAAGGAATATTTTTTATTTAACACATATTGGATTACCTACTATCTAGGGGAGGGGGTGAAGAGAAGCAAGGGAAAATTTGGAACACAAAGTTTTGCAAGGATCAATGTTGAAAAATTAACCATTCATATGTTTTGTAAATAAAAAGCTTTAATAAAATATGAAAAAAGGAATATGTTAGTTCATTTCTAGGAGGAGAGCAAAGGGCCAAATCAGCTGAAGAGGCAGTAAAATCTTCTCTGGGGTATTTGTGGAGGGGAAGTATCTACATGTAGGTATAGCTTAGTTAAGTGATTTTTGCTGTAGTACTATAGTAAGGATTTGTAGGAAATTCAAAAGAAATATAAAATATGGTTCTGACCCTCAAGAATTTTACAAGCTACTCTTGGAGACACAACACACAGGAATATATACATACATGAAACAAAAGAAAAATTATTAGATAATGTATCAAATATACAAAAGAAAATAAACATAGAGTATAAAGCCAAACTTCAGCAAGTATTTATTAAACATCTAAATTACGTTTTATGCTTTTGACACAATGTGGCAGATACTGAAAAAACAAAACCAAAAATTGTTGTCTATCCTAAAGGAACTTAGAATTTCATTTGGAGAGAAGAGTAACACATACGAAAGAGTTGTGATACAATATGGCCTGTATGGGATATTCAGGGGGAACTACCACCCCTAGTTGAAGGATTATTGTGTCCTTGTCAGGGCTGCTCATCCATCTCTGGCATCTCCATCTCACCTGTGGTTCCAAAAAGCTGTAGCATGTGCCCCAGGCACACCCTGGTAAATTGTCTTAGCAGACAGGTCAATCCAGGCTGAGGATAACTAAGAAGCTTCAAACTTGTTTGTGAGTTAGAGAGATGTCTGTCCCAAGCATGTGAAAACTTTCTGTGGTGGAATGGGAAGATGAGAGCAGTTTGTTCCCACAGTCACAAAGGCAAGGGAAGCAGGTGATGTGGAGTGCTTAGAGTTTGGTCAGACATAGAAGATGCCATGGTCATCCACTATTTCACGGGTATTGGCTGATTGTCTTGACTTGCATTTGGACTTTGAAGACTCTGGAAGGTAGAAGGAAACTAATGACTTTGTGCAATTCTGCTTCACTTAAATCCAATTTATAACTAGTCAAGACATAACCTAATGATGTCATAGTCTTCTTCAAAAATGCAGGATGAGTAACAACAGCAATAACACAATACAAAACATAATAAATTATAAAATGGTGAGAGTCAGAGAAAGAGATAAAAATTTGAAGGAAAGGGAGATTACTAAGTGTGGGATTGGTATAGAAAGTGAAGGAGATGGGAATCATTGCCCTGAAGAACAGACATCATTAATTTTATATCCAGGTAAAAGCATACAACTGTACCATTTATGATAATGGTTCATATCCAGGCTAATTTTTGTTAAATTTTCTAGGATATTTTGAGATTATTCCATAAAAAGGTAGTAAGTTTTGCATGTATAATTCTAATCACTTGTTCCTCCCCTCCCCCTAAATATTCAGTAGTTGTGAGTTCTTAATTTTTTTCTTAATTCCATAGTGATGTATTGAACAGTTCTATACTTAAACTGTATTGATCAATAAGTTCAGTCTCCTTAAGACTAACCACTTTGTAATTTTTAATGGAAATGACCCTATTCTGATCTGCCACTACTACCACTACATCATCATCATCATCATCATCATCATCATCATCACTATCTAATCCAATATACAATCCAATAAACACTAATAAATGTGTACAGTGTGTAAGGCACTGTGCTAAATGCTGCAGATACAATTAATAAAAGTGGCTCTTGCCCTCAATAAACTCTTAATTGAAAAATGGAGATAAAACATAAAAGGTAGGCTGGAAAAGAGGGGTAGCATAGGACAGAGGGGTGATCCCCGGGTGGAGCACTTTATTTCTTTTTTTTTTTAATAAAGCTTTTTATTTGCAAAACATATGAGTGACCTTTCAACATTGACCTTTGCAAAAAAACTTTTTTTTCCCAAACTTTTCCTTTCCTTCCCCCTACCCCCACCCCTAGATGACAGGTAATCCAATACATGCTAGATAGGATAAATTATATGACAAATATAATACATGTATACATATCTACACAGTTATCTTACTGCACAAGAAACATCAGATCTAGAAAGAGAAGAAGCAAAAAAAACAACCTAAGAAGGAAAACAGAATGCATGGAAATATTCACAGAAAGCGTTAAAATGCTGTGTTGTGGTTCACTCTCAGTTCCCACAGGCCTTTCTCTGGATGTATATGACTATCTTCATCGCAGCACAAGTGGTTTGAATCACATCATTGTTGAAGAGAACAATGTCCATCAAAATTGATCATCATATAGTCTTGTTTCTGTGTATAATGTTCTCCTGGTTCTGCTGATTTCACTCAGCATCAGTTCATGCAAGTCTCTCCAATCCTCTCTGAAATCCTCCTGTTGGTCATTTCTTACAGAACAATAATATTCCATAACATTCATATACCATAATTTATTCAGCCATTCTCCAATTGATGGACATCTTTTCAATTTCCAGTTTCTTGCCACTACAAAAAGGGCTGCCACAAACATTTTTGCGCATGTGGGTCCCTTTCCCTCCTTTAAGATCTCTTTGGGATATAGGCCCAGTAGAAACACTGCTGGGTCAAAGGGTATGCACTGTTTGATAACTTTTTGAGCATAGCTCCAAATTTGGAGCACTTTATTTCATGCAGCTGAAACCAAGTAAGTTGGCAGGTACAAAACTGTGTGATCTGTTTATGCCCTCTATAAATGAAGGCATTGAGAAGAGTGTGATATTCTATCCTCCAGTTCTGCAAACAGAGAGGAGAAGAGGCTAAAGGAAATGGTGTCAGTGAAGGTTTGAGTAAGAAACATGGTAGCAAGATTAGAAGTGATGATCTTATTCTGAGAATGGTATCTTGTTCTATGGAGTTGAAACCAGACAGGGAAGGAGATGGAAGGTGGATAGGTAGCTAGCATGCCTATGTATGCAAAGAGATAGAGCCCAGCTGGAACCTTCCTAAATTACTAGATGCTGAAGCAGGAGATAGGACTAACTCAATACTAGTGGGGGCAGGAGGTCTTAGGGGAGACTTGAGACAAGTGGGGCCTCCCACACTCTCCTCTGGCATGGCAAGATAATAACTGGGACAGAATCAATTTTCATTTGGGGATTGTACATGGATAAGAGTTCAGCAGAGGCCAGAATCTGCAAGGGAAGACGAGGAGGTTGAAAAAGAAGCTAAAGAATGAGACAGAGAATAGAGTCTAATATCAGTCATTCCAATCAAATTGGAATGGAAGTAAAATACAGACTTAAAATGGTACAGGAGCAAAGAAGGTATGCTAAATTCTGTTAAATACTAGAGGCAACTGCTCAGGACATGTCATAAATATGAGCAAACAGAAGAAAACTTACAAAGAAGAAATATACTGAATTCAGAGAAGCCTAAGAGGTAAACACAGAAACAAATGAATAACCTCAAAATAGCTATAAGAAGAATCCCAAAGGAAAAAAAAATTGCTTGGCATAGACCCACAACAATGGCTAAAAGAAATGAAATAAGAAATTTAAAAAATGAAATTATAAATGAAATTATGTTAGGGGGGGAAGGAAAAGAGAATAAGTTTAAAATACAAGGCAGAAAAAGTTACCCTTTTATGGGTGACCTGAGAGATAGAATTAAGAAAAGAACTCAATATATTAATAATATAAAATATACTAAAATTAATTTTAAAAGGGTATAAATACACGATGACAAAAACTGGTCTGAAAAATGATCTCCCTGAAAGCCTTAAACATAAAAAAGCCTGGATGCTATAGTTTAAGAAATTATAAATGAAAACTGCTCAGATTTAGAAAGAAGGCAAAGTGAAAATATAATTACTTCTTATTAAAAAAACACAAATACTCAACAATGTCATAACCAAAATGAATGACTTCTAAACTAAGTATAAAATACTGAAAACACACAGTAGGAGAGAGTTTGGGTTCCTAGGAATTAACCTCAAGATCACACAAGACTTAACAGCAACTTCTTTGAAGAGGAGATAAAACAAACAAACAAATGAGAAAAACTAGCATAACAACCTTTGAATATTCTATTCACAAAAGCAGAAGAGAAAGGCATAACAACTTTGAAAAATTGGATATTAACCTGCCAGGGGAAAAATACAATTTAAAAAGAATACAGTACTTTCATGAACTCTTGATGAAACAACTAGAGTTGGAAAGAAACTTTAAAATAAATACATAAGTCAAAAGAAACAGAAAAATAAATGCAATTGAGCAACTGGGAGAATTAAAAACATCATGGAGTGCTTAGAAGTGAAGAAAAAGTGGAGAACTTAGCATTTCACATAAATTATATAAATGTGATGCAAATGTCTGATTTTACTAATTTGAATTGAATAAAAGAAAATTGAACATGCATTCATAGACAGAAAATGAATTTGATATAAAAATGCATTAAACTCAACAGGTCTACTTTGAGGAGAGTTAGTTTGAGGAGAAAATAATAAAGAGCAAAATAAACTTCACCTTTAGAAGTTCGAAAATAAAAAGATATGTTAGAAAGAAGCTCAAAGAACTATCTCTTAGTATTACAGAGTATGAAAGAAATGACAGAAAGAGGAGTGAAAATATCTAGTTAAGTTATATATTATTAGTTTTTATGTTATCTTTCTCCTCTCTTCTTTGTAAAGGGTGAGAGTAAAAAGAAAAAAAAATAAGACTAATAGAAAGAAGTACACAATAATCACAATGTGATTGTAATAAGATGAATTTCATCCATAAAATTGAAAGAGGATATCAGAATATATTAGAAATTAGAATTCAATTCTATTTTGTTTTTACAAGGAATATACTTAAGACAAAAAAAAAAAAACTTTAAATAAGGGGCCTACCTTGGATTTAATATATTTCAAATAAGGAAGAAAAATTTAGAACACAGGATTTTGCAAAGGTGACTGTTAAAAATTATCTACCCATAGAATTATATTCCTTTTAAAAAGCTCCTAGAATCACAGCAAGTTAGTGATAAATGAGATTTTGCAGATCTTGTCTTAGAGGCAGCATGGTTTAAATGGACCTGGAATCAGGAATACTTCAGAATTCAAATCCTTTTTTTAAACCATTAATAACTGTGACATTGTACCAGTCATTTAACTCTCTAAGTATTTGTAAAATAAGAGGGTTGGGATCAATGTGTAAGATCTTTTTCTCCAATCCTATGACTCTCTTTATTCTATATATTAGGAAATTGAGACCCAAAATTTTTGACTTGTACCAGGAAATACTTCTAAACAGGATTAGAGCAAAGATTTCCTGACTCAGGGTAACGTATATCTCCACAGACTTCAGAGGCTATTTTATCCAAACACTTCATTTTGTAGATAAGGACACTGGTGCTTAAGGAAGTAAGTGATTTGTGAAAGGTCACACAGGTACAGTAGGAAGAATCAAAGATAGGATTTGAAACCAGCACTCTGACTCTAGAATTCATAATTTTTCCACTATTCCATTTTATCTCCTATACCAACTTGTTTCATTATACCACACAACCTCTCAAATTATGCTAACATCAGATAGATTTATTCTTTTGCTTTTATTCCTCCTCTCATACCACTTAATATTTTCTGTCTCTTCCCCTTCCTTCTTCCTTTTGTGAAGTCAGTTCTGGCTCAGTTCAATTTGCTCAGTTCCACTGGGAGACATTCCTGCTTTTAACACACAATATATAAGGATTTCACAGAACCAAGAGGAGTTGGATTAGGTTACCCCAGGAGAGGCAACACTAATATTTGTTGTGTTCAGGCCAGGGGAGGCCTGATTTAACAAAGTACTAACTCTGTCCCTGGAAAATTCACTCAAGAGGGACTTATATTTCTACCCTCTAGAGTATGGACTCACTCCCTTTAGTGTAACTAACTCTCTTCAATAAATTCACTTGGGATGGCCACCAGGCCAGTGAAATGATGCTGCTATCCCTCTCATCATATTCAGTTTGCTGCCTTAATTCTCCAGGAATTTTGTAAATTACTTTAAGGGCAGAGGAAGTAGGTTGGAGTAATTGCACCCAGCCTAACCATAATGAATATAGTGCTGGACCTGGAATCACGAAAATCTGGATTCAAATTTTAATTTTGATACTTACTTGTTGTCTAACTGTGTGCAAACCACCTAATCTCTGTGTATTTCCTCATTTGTAAAATGCAGATAATAGTACCTCAGAGAGTTTTTTTGCAGTTCAAAAGAAATAGTGAGTAAAATATTTTGCAAACCTTATAAAGCTATATATATGTATGTATACATATATATATATATATATGTATATATATATATATATATACTGCTGTTTTTGTTTTAGATTAGAAAACTTGAAAGGGTTAATAATAACACTTAGCTCCTAGAACTATTAAGATCATATGAAATAAGTATTGTAAAGTGCATTGCAATCCTTAAAGCACTATATAAGTACTAGCTGCTATTTATTATTATCATTATTCTTATTAATGATCTGCATTTACAAGGAGTGAATTTTGGGGGGAGTTTTTCATACAAAATAAACCACAGATACTTCTAGTGATATATATCCCAGAAGTATGAGCCCTGCTTTCCATTTTCTCTGATTGACTTACATGATTAAAACAGAGGATCTCATGTTTAGATGATGTCCAAAAAGAGAAAGGCCAAATTCAGTTCCTTTCTGATCTAGAACAGGAGGTGATATAGTACGAGAAGGTGGAAGAAATCAATATTTGTTTAAAAAAAGATAAATGTTATGGGCAGTTCTGTAATTTTGAGATGCTATGAAAAGGTGTTTGGAAGATGGAATGCAAATAATAGAGGAGGAAAAGAAACAGATTCAGAGCCATCTTTAAAGGCTTTGTATCAGTAAGAGCCAAATTCATCTTTTGATATATTCAAACATGCTGTGCAAATAACACATGAATTTCCCATAATTATTATATGCAAGCAACTGGTTATGCCTTGAAATATAACCTATTTTTGCAGGTTTGTGCCAGAGACGAATAAAGCTTTGCTACCTGGCAAAATACTGCAGCAGTAACAGGGTAGCAGCAGTCCTGCTATTTAATGGAGCCTTTATCACCACATAAATGGTTGGGATATCATCTGCTTCAGGAGATCAAATTGATATACTGCCCTTGTGTCTGTTTAAAATGCCATCATTGGGGCTGCTCTGCTCTATTTGGAATTTATTTTTCTTTCTTTGGTGAGCAGGAAGGGGTTGCAGGAAATTGCCCCAGCTGACTTACAACTGCTTTCTAGCAAGCAAACTGCCTGGGAGGGGGAACCCATGAATCATTTAAAACTTCTTAACTTGGTGCTATCGAATATGTGGAAATGGCACGAAAAGAGTGGATAAACAGTCTTATAGAGTTGCAGTTATTGGTGCAAATTGAGGTGCTATAGTCACAAGTAGGTTTCCATCTAGGGAAGACAGATGTCAGGATGTCTGGTGATGCTGTGCTGGCAGTAAATACAGGAGGTATATTCAGGGATTTTTGTTCTACAAAGGACCCCGAATACCATGCTCAAGAAATGATATTGTACTTCTTTTTTTTTTCATTTGAATGGTATTTTTCATATTCAGAATAGACATGCACCTCTAATTGTGACATTTCCTCAAGGTAGCATTTTATGTGAAACTCATTAACTGCTTCCTTATAGTAGAAATCTGACGAATGTGGTTACAATCCTTAGCCCCACTTTCTACATAGATAATAAAACATAGGCATTAAACTGTAATAAAGAAAATGACAAAACTAAAACTACTGCTTAATCGCCATGCGACCAAACTCATGGAAAACAATAATTTCACAGATGGAAGGTTAAATTAATTTCAACCAAATGACTTCAGTGCAAAGTGGAAGTCTGCAAATGAATAGGCAATCATGTGCTTTGAGAGAATTTTTGTTTTTCTTTGCAATTTCACAGACACTGTGTCCTTTTGTTTACACTTAGCAAATTCTGAGACACAAGCTCAGTACATGATCCTTGATGAGAGGCCCTTCAAAGTCCATGAGTTAAGTGTAGAACACACCATTTTTTTAATCTATGTTTCTTCATTTAGAATCCCTTGTTCAAATTTACATTTGGCTATTCAGTTCAGAAAAAAAGAGATCTTTTCCTCATTTGAAAATATAGTGACAAGAGGAGTGATCTTTTTTAAAGTTTTTTTTCTATATGTATATATATATATATATACATAGATAATTTTTGACACTCACCCCCTACAAAACCCTTTGTTCTATTTTTTTTCCTTTCTTCTTCCCACCTCTCCCCCAGTCAGCAAGTGATCCAATATACATAAAAACATGTGCAATTCCTCTTTCTACATTTCCACAAATATCATGTTGCACAAGAAAAATCAGATCAAAAAGGGAAAAAAATGAGAAAAAAACAAAATACAAACAAACAACAACAAAAAGTGAAAATACTATGTTGTGGTCCACATTCAGTTCCCACTGCCTTCTCTCTGGATGCAATAGCTTTCTTCATCAAAAGACCAATAGAACTGGTCTGAATCACCTCATTCTTGATGAGAACCATCTCCATCAGAGTTGATCATTGTATACTCTTGCTGTTGCTGTGTATAATGATCTGTTCTGCTCATTTCACTTAGCATCAGTTCATGTAAGTCTCTCCAGGCCTTTCTGAAATAATCCTGTTGGTCGATACTTACAGAATAATAATATTCTATAACATTCATATACCATAATTTATTCAGCCATTCTCCAATTTATGGGCATCCATTCAGTTTCCAATTTCTTGCCACTACAAAAAGGGTTGCCACAAACATTTTTGCAAATGTGGATTCTTTTCCAAGAGGAGGGATCTTGTATTGATAATAATGACAATAAAAATACTCATTAATATTTAATTATTTCTTTAAGGTTTGCAAAGGGCTTTACAAACATCTTGTTTATTACCATGAAAGGTAGGTGCTGTCATCATCCCCATTGTACAGATGAGCAAATGCCAACAGAGAAAAAGTGATTTGCCCAGAATCTAATGGTTAGTAAGCTGATTGAAAGATGATTTGAATTCAAGTTGTCCTGACTCCAGTGTCATCATTCGGTTCATTGCTCTATTTGAAATGTCCATTCAAAATTACTATTTTAAACAGATTTATTAATGCTATTAAGATAGCATTCCAAAATAAATATATAGCAAAAATCTTCCCTTTACATTTATTTCTTTTTAAAGAGGCAAGGGGTAAGGATTGAGAGGTTTAAGAAGTCCTTTCCTCTTGGCATCAAATATTCTAGGTTCAATTTGCTCAAAGCTGCCTTTGATTTACATTTTCCATCAGAATTTACTTGCATAAAAATACTATACGGGAAAAAGTTTGTTCTCTCTCTCTATCCCACCTCTACCTACCCATCATATATAAAGGAACTCCATTTCAGCCACCATCTTGTAGACTACTGCATGATATTAATAGTAACATCCTTGTTACAGCCAAGTACACTACCCAAATTTCCAGTCTTCCTCTTTTCCTAGGCTTCACATTCAGGTCAAATCATTTGCCAAATCTTGTTTCTGCCTTCACAATCTCTCTCTCATCCATACCTCTATGGTTTGCTCACATAGCCACCTGTCTAGTTCCAGTCACATTGTCATGGTATGATGGAGCCAGTCACACAATGGATTTGACTGCAAAACTCTAACGTTTTTGATCATTTTGTACATTGTCAGGGAAATAGTCTGGCTTTTTCTTTGGGGAGAATGGAAGTAGAGTAAAACAGTCAAATAGGTAGAAGATATTAAGAAAATCTCATTAATGAGAAGCTGAACCAGAGGCCAAAGAAACAAAACCTATAGTGAATTCCAGGAATGGCCCAAAGGGTGACAATGGATTTAATTAGATACTTTTTACTACTCATAATCATGGAAATAAAAGAGATTAAGAAAAAAAACAACAAATACACATCAAAACAATTATAGTATGGACACTATTCCTCCCAAACCCAAGTAATTAGGCTAGTTTATGAGCAAATCATCATTAAAAGTTAGGAGTATGGGGGCGGAGCCAAGATGGCGGAGTGAAAGGGTGACTCTCTGCGTCCTCCTCTGAACTTCTCTCAAATCAACAATAAAATAAGCCTCTGAACTGATCTTCAAGTCAACGAATCAGGAAATATTTGGATACTGCTTGCAGATATCTCTGAAAAACTTCACATCAGGTTTGTCTAGCTCGGACAGAGGGATAAACAGAGGACTCTGGTGTCACAGAACGCTGGTGGAGGCCGGAAGTGAGGGTGGGACTCAGCTCAGCTCAGCTCAGACTGGCAAAAAACTCCAAACTCCAAATTCCAAACACCTGGAGTTTATCTGAGGCACTCGGGACACTCTGCCCTGATTGGGGGCAGGTGTTCTGGCAAACTTGCCTTGTTTAAGGAGTAATTCAGACTTAGTCCTAGCCCCCACCAGCCCAGCACCTTAAATTAATTCCCCGAAGCACCTCAGGGCAAAATCTTCAGCCGGACATTTCAGCCGTTTTTTTTTTTTTTTTTCCCTACCTTAAAGAGATATTCACGCTGTTTAAAAAAAAATGAAGAGGCAAAAGAGAGCTCTCACCATAGACAGCTTTTACAAAGACAAAGAGGAAAAGACCCCAGAGCCAGAGGTTCCTTTAGACATAACTCCAGAGGGAATCAGCAAGGACCATCACTGGTTCCAGTTTCAAAAGGCCTTTCTGGAAGATTCCTTAAAGAACCTAATAAAAGAACTGGAGGATAAATGGGAAAATAAATTGAAATTAGTGCAAGAAGGATACAGTATCTTGCAAAAAGGATATGATGCCCTGCAAAAGAGATATGAAAAAGACACCAATCTAATGAAAAATAAAATTAGTGAAGTGGAAAAAGAGTGCAATGAACAAAAAAATTCAATTGGCCAGTTACAAATGGAGCTTAAAAAGGTAACTGAAGAAAACAACACTTTAAAAATAAGAATTGAACAAATGCAAGTGAATGACTCAATAAGACTTCAAGAATCAGTCAAACAAAAACAAAAAAATGAAAAATTAGAAGAAAATATGAAATATCTCCTAGGAAAAACAACTGACTTGGAAAATAGATCTAGGAGAGACAATCTAAGGATTACTGGACTTCCTGAAAGCCATGATGAAGAAAAGAATCTAAACACTATCTTCCAGGAAATCCTGAAAGAAAACTGCCCTGAGATTGTAGAATCAAAGGGCAAAATCACCATTGAAAGAATTCACTGATCACCTCCTGAAAGAGACCCCAAAATTAAAACCCCAAGGAATATTGTGGCTAGATTTCAGGACTATAGCACCAAGGAAAAGATCCTGCTAGCAGCTAGAAAGAAACAATTCAAATCCGAGGATCAATCCTTACAATCACACAGGATCTGTCAGCCTCCACATTGAAGGATCGAAGGGCCTGGAACCAGATATTCCGAAGGGCAAAGGAACTTGGATTACAGCCAAGAATATCCTATCCAGCTAGAATGAGCATTATCCTCCAGGGAAGAAGATGGTCATTCAATGATATAGGTGAATTTCACCTATTTCTAATGAAAAGACCAGATCTGAACAAGAAATTCGACATCCAAACACAGAACTCAAGAGATGCATAAAAAGGTAAAAAGGAAAGGACTCTTGAGAACTTTATTTCTACTAGGGGGATGCTTAAAGTTTGGGGGTATAATTAACTAGATATTACTTTGATAATATGAAAAAGAGAACTAGAGGGGGAAAGGTTGTCATACTGGGGAAAAGAGGGAAAAAGTGGTAAAATAAGATTTAAAAAAATAAGGAGGTAAAAACAAGGTAAAATCTCTTGAAGAGGCAAAGAAAACCTAATATAATTGAGAGAAAGAGGGGAGGGAGTTGAGCATTGTGTAAATCTTACTCTCATCAGTTTGGGCTCTAAAAGTGTATATCAGACACTTGATTTCACATAGAAACTTGTCTGTTGCTAGAGGGAAGTGGGAGGGAAAGGAGGACAAGAAAGGGATAAACTAATAGAAGGGAAAATAGAAGAATCAGGGGAAAGGAGTAAAAACAGGGGGAAGGGATCTAAAGGGTGGAGTATTGTTTGGGGGAGAGGGTCATCAAAAGCAAAGTACTGAGGTGGGGGAAGGGAGAAAGGGGAAAGGAAAGGGGAAAACATAACTTGGGTAAATAAGATGGCAGGAAATAAAGAATTAGTTATTCTATCTGTGAATGTGAATGGGATGAACTCTCCCATAAAATGGAAGTAGATATCAGACTGGATTAAAAACAAGAATCCCACAATATGTTGTCTACAAGAAACCCATCTAAAACATAGTGATACATATAGGATGAAGGTAAAAGGCTGGAGCAGGACCTATTATGCTTCAGGTGAACAAAAAAAAAGCAGGGGTAGCAATCCTTATCTCAGATCAAGTAAAAGCCAAGATAGAGCTAATCAAAAGAGATAAGGAAGGAAACTATATTTTATTAAAGGGTACCATAGATAATGTAGCAATATCTATACTAAATATATATGCACCAAGTGCAATAGCACACAAATTCCTAGGGTAGAAATTAAGAGAGATGCAAGAAGAAATAGACAGACAAACGATACTAGTGGGGGATCTCAACCTTGCTCTCTCAGAATTAGATAAATCAAACCACAAAATAAACAAGAAAGAAA
>JAJPUD010010166.1:742-19986 GCA_023553655.1 Myrmecobius fasciatus | reverse complement strand
AAACAATCCTTCCCCTTTAGAGCCCCACCCACCCCCTTTCCCCCCTTAACTTCCTGTTTCCTTATAAGTACGTCTATTATTCCCTCAGAGCCAAATCTGATGAGATGGAAATTAACCCAATTCTAATTCCCCTCCCTTTTTTCCCGTCAATCATTATAGGTTTTCTTTGCCTCTACATGTGATGTAATTTCCCTTATTTTACCTCCTTTTCCTCTTATTCCAGTATTATCCCTTTTCTACCTCTAATTTCTTTTTCAGTCTATCATATCATAATAATCATAAAATCACAATAAACATATAATAATAATCATAAAATCACAGTAATTATATGATAATCATAAAATCACAGTAATCGTATCATAATCATAATGTAATAATAGATTCATAAAATCAACCCTCATTCTATTAGTATCTATAACATAAATATAGTTCTCAAGAGTTATTTTTTCTTGTTACCTTTTTATGTTTCTCTTGTGTTCTGTGTTTGTAGATCAAATTTTTTGTTCAGTTCTGGTCTTTTCAGTAGAAATAGGTGAAATTCTCCTATATCATTGAATGACCATCTTCTTCCCTGGAAGATAATTCTCATTCTAGCTGGGCAACTTATTCTTGGCTGTAATCCAAATTCCTTTGCCCTTCGGAATATCTGATTCCAGGCCCTTCGATCATTCAAAGTAGAAGCTGCTAGGTTCTGTGTGATCCTAATTGTACCTCCCTGATATGTAAATTGTTTCTTTCTGGCTTCTTGTAATATCTTTTCCTTGGTATGATAGTTCTGGAATTTAGCCACGATATTTCTGGGGGACTTAATTTTTGGGTTTCTTTCAGGAGGTGATCGGTGGATTGTTTCAAGGAGTATTTTGCCTTCTGGGTGTAAAATATCAGGGCAGTTTTCTTTTATGATTTCCTGGAATATAGTGTCCAGGTTCTTTTTTTCATCATGGCTTTCAGGAAGCCCTATAATCCTTAGATTGTCTCTCCTAGATCTATTTTCCAGGTCAGTTGTTTTTCCTAGGAGATATTTCATGTTTTTCTCTATCTTTTCATTTTTTTGTTTTTGTTCAACTGATTCTTGAAGTCTTGATGAGTCATTCATTTCCAATTGTTCAATTCTAATTTTTAATGTCTTATTTTCTTCAGTTACTGTTTTTAGTTACTTTTGCAATTGACCAATTACATTTTTTGTTCATTGCATTCTTTTTCCATTTTTTTCTATTTTATTTTGCAGTGATCTCATTTCGTTTCCCCATGTTTCTTCTAACTGTCTTTTAAGAATTTTTATGCAATCTTCAACGAAAGCCTTGTGACATGGAGACCAATTTATGTCTCTCCTTGGGACTTTTTCTGGAGTTGCTTTACCTTTAGGGGCCTCAGGATTTGAGGTCTGTTCTTCCCTCTCTCCATAAAAGTTGTCTATGGTGAGAGCTCTTTTTGGTTTTTTATTTATTTTTTTTAAAGGTGTGAGGTCTGTTTAGGGCAAAAGTGGGACAGCTGCTTTAATTTGCCCTGGGGCAGTTCTGCTGATTGAGTTATTTCAGGAACTGGGCAGTTCTGCTGATTGAATTATGTCAGGAGCTGGGCAGTTCTGCTTCAGTTCACCCTGGGGAGGTTCTGCTGATTGAATTATTTCAGGTACTGGGCAGCTCCGCTGATTGAATTATTTCAGGTGCTGATCAGTCCTACTGATTGATCGCTTTAGGGTGCTGTCTAATGGCAGCTAGGTCCGATGCTCATTAGGGGTTCAGTGGTTCACAATCTATCCCCCTCAAAAGGCAGACCCTCCAAACCACCTGCCCACAATCAGGACCAATTGTTGCAAGAGGCCCACAGAAGACTCCCAGGTGTGTGAAAAGCACAACACTCCCACTCCTGTTCCGACTCCTGTTCCAGCTCCTTGCTCCAGCTCTCTGCCCCGGTCTCCCTGCGCTGCAGTCTGGGTTCAGTAGGCCAGCCCCCTGCCCAATTAAAACAGACCTGTTTTGAGGTTCTTCCAGAGTATCTTCTTCTAGAATCGTGTTGTTCTCCAGATATTGTGAATTTTTTTTTTGCTTCAGAATCAGTCTAGAGGCTTCATATGTTGTTGGTTTGAGGGGAGGTTAGAGGAGGTTACAGAGACTCCTGTCTGACCTCTGCCACCATGGCTCCACCCCCAGAAGGAAGTCCTAAAGGCCTCATTTCTAAAATATATAGAGAATTGTCTCATATATATACAAGAATTCAAGCCATTCTTCAATAGATAAGTGGTCAAGGGATATGAACAGACAATTTTCAGATGATGAAATTAAAATCATCTCTAGTAATATGAAAAATTGCTCCAAATCACTATTGATCGGAGAAATGCAAATTAAGACAACTCTGAGGTACTACTACACCCCTGTCAGATGGGCTAAAATGACAGGAAAAGATAACGATGAATGTTGGAGGGGATGTGGGAAAACTGGGACACTAATACATTGTTGGTGGAACTGTGAATGGATCCAACCATTCTGGAGAGCAATTTGGAGCTATGCTCAAAAAGTTGTCAAACTGTGCATACCCTTTGACCCAGCAGTGTTTCTACTGGGCCCATATCCCAAAGAGATTTTAGAGGAGGGAAAGGGACCCACCTGTGCAAGAATGTTTGTGGCAGCCCTTTTTGTAGTGGCTAGAAACTGGAAACTGAAGGGATGCCCATCAATTGGAGAGTGGCTGAATAAATTATGGTATGTGAATGTTATGGAATATTATTGCTCTGTAAGAAACGACCAGCAGGACGATTTCAGAGAGGCCTGGAGGGACTTGCATGAACTGATGCTGAGTGAAACGAGCAGAACCAGAAGATCATCATACACAGCAACAACAGTATTACATGATGATCAATTCTGATGGACATGGCTCTCTGAAACAAAGAATTGTCTCAAACCAGTTCCAATTGTTCACTGAAGAAAACCATATACACCCAGAGAGAGGGAAATGAAATATGGACCACAACGTAACATTTTCATGATCTCTATTGACAGTTGCTTGAATTGTGTTGCCTTTCTCTGATTCTTTTTTTTTTCTTGTAGATAGGATTTTTCTTGCATAACTTCTCAAGCATTTCAACATTATTAACATGTAGTGGACTTCCTGCCATCTAGGGGAGGGGAAGGGACTGGGGGTAAAATTTGTAATGGAAAGCTTTGTAAAGATCAATGTTGGGAAACTACCCATATACATGTTATACAAACAAAAAGCTTTAATAAAAAAAAAGAAACAGTGAAAAATAATTCAACACATACCCTGTACATATATTTGAGGTTGCCATTTTTCTCCAAGAAAGTCTGTCACTCTTTTTCTTAAAAGAATTAAAAACAAAAATAACAATATAAAAAAAAAGTTAGGAGTACCTGGAGCAAAGATTGGGTTCCATCCTCCACCTCAGAAGTCAGTCATATTACCCTCCCACCTCCATACTCGTTCCAGAGGTTCAATGTTTCATCAGTTGATGGACTTGGGACCCTTATTTCCTCTCTATTGTTTTTCCTTCTTCATTTCTCTGTTATTATCAGAGGCTTCCCATACAACCTTCTGATTATTTCTTGACACAATTTGTTTATTAGCTGGTTTATACCAGGTCCTAAGCATTCCAGATTATTTGCTAATCATATATAGAAGGGAGAAGCCAGACTCAAGAACAAGCCCAGGTGAAGGAGACTTCCACTTGACTTGTCATTTCTTCAGTATATATTTTTCTTTGTTTTGGTTCATTTTTAAATACTGGTGCCCCTTGGCTTTAACCTAATTGCTCTTCTTTGCCTTTGTTTTGAAGCTGCCTCATAGCTGAAACTTTTCGAGTGATTCCCTCTTTTCTCCTTCTCTATGATATCTCATACACATAATAAAGCAATGACAATATTGCTTTTTTATTTTTGCTGAGGCAATTGAGGTTAAGTGACTTGCCCAAGGTCACACAGCTAAGAAGTGTTAAGTGTCTGAGACCAGATTTGAACTCAGGTCCTCCTGACTTCAGGGCTGGTGCTCTATCTACTGAGCCATCTGGCTGCCCCTGACAATATTGCTTTTGACAAGCATATGAAAACAGCTTTTTTTTTTTTAGTGGACTGAGCATTGCAATAGTAACAGCTGAAACAAATGTGTGTATACATCCATGTTTTAAATGTATGCCTATATATGTATGTATATCTTGTTTATGCATTTTGTTGCATGTATATATAAGCATATATGCATGCATATTCATGTATGACATAAATATAGAATATATTATATAAATGAGACTGTGAATGTTATAAAAGTCATCTAATTTTCATATCTAGAAAAATTAAATTCCATCTTTTACAAGAAAATTTTCTGAACCCTGCTTAATTCTACTGTTTCCTTTGTTAATTATTTCCTGTTTATCATATATATATATATATACATGTATGTATATATATATGTATGTGTATTTGTGCATCTTTATTGTCTCCCTCATTAGATTGTAAGCACCTTAAGGATAATGGTTGTCTTTGGCCTTTTCCCCTCTCTAGCACCTAGCACAGTATCTAGCACATAGTATAAGCTTAAGAAATGTTTGTTGATTGAAGTATACACACTATGTGTAATACATTGAAATATAAATTTTTCTGGAGCCAGAGTACAATTTAATATTTGAAATCGGACCATGTAGTATTTAACTACACATAATTTATTTTGACAGACATAGTTAAACAGAGAGATAATTATTTTTATTCTTTTAACAGTTAAAGCCCTTTGTTCTTGTGACAAATTTGCCTGGATAATACCAATTAAGCATCCATGCTTACTTTTGGCATTGTTGAATACATTCCCCAACCTGTTCCCTTGTCTTCACCATGCAATCATACACTCCAAAAAAAAAAAAAAAAAAGATTATGTAACAAATTACATTTAAATAGCCTGCAGATATTTATTTACTGATTTAAACTGGAAAAAAAAATTGAATGAATTGGCATTAAGCAAAACTCCAAAGCACTTTGGGAAAGTACATATGCTCAGGCAAAGCAATGTCTTTTAAGAAGTTTGCAATAAACAAAGAAGTGTGACATTGCAGTGTCCATTAAGTAAGAGGATGACTGCAGTAAGAACTATGGCAGCTAAAGAGCCATTCTAGTAGAAATAATATTGCCCCAGGCACATTTCCTGCCTCAGTGTGACAGCTAATTTTGATAAATGTTTCAGCTTGGTCTCCACATCCCCACAGGAGCAGGAAACCATTATATAAAGTGATAGACTTTGATTTGATTACTATGCCTTAAGACAAAAAATATTATATGATGGTCTTATCAGTCCACATATGTGGAAATAGAAATAAGTATATGAAATGCCATATTGGACAAAATGTGGTATAAATCACATGTCATTAGATAACATTGGTTTGTAATGTATTGAGTATACTCATCCTTCTTTAGGCAGAGAAAAAATGCATCCATATTCCTGAGTTATTACTCCTTTTAACAAAGAAGATTCAATAAGAAATGAAAGTCATTGAGATCCTTATATCAAATTCACCCTTTTAGGTCCTTATAACTAGTCTTTCTTTCAAGTGAATTCTAGAATGCTAGAACTATTTATCCTTCTTGAATACTCCATATACTCCTTGTTGAGCCCTTTTCAGGACTGCTTTCCACTTTTATTATTCATCTGCCACCCAACTCTCATCTGTGGCTCCAAGAAGCTGTAGCATGAGCAGCAGCTATATCCCAGCAGACTGCTTGATAGATAAGCTAAGAGTGGTTGAAAGCAGCTGACACATTTTCAACCTGTTGGTGAATTAGGGGGATGTAGACTTTAAATCTGTGAAGTCTTTCCCCAGTCAGAAGGAGGGGATAAAAACAATTTGGTCCAATAGCCGAGAAGTCAGCTGAAACAAGTGACTTTTTCCACTTGTAGCTCCTTTTTGCCTGAAATATTTTTATGTGACTTATGGTATAGAAGTATATAAAATAGTTAGACAAATCAAATTTTACTGATAATATAACATAATTTCATGACCCCCCCACATTCAATTATGTATTCCCATATGGGGCTGCAACCGTACAGTTTAAGAAGTTTTGCTGTAGAGCACTTAGAGCTTGGTAAGACATTGAAGAACCCAAGGTCATTCCCTACATCCTGGGTCATGACCAGTCATCCTGATTTTTGTCTTTCAAATGGACTTGAAAGACTCTGGAAGGGAGTGAGACTGATGACATGGTGTGACTCTGTTTCCAATTCATGCACAAGTCAAGATACCACTCATCATAATGTGGTTGGTCCTCTTAGAAAACAAAAGATGAACAACAAACAAGAGTGCTAGACTGAGAAGGCATAACCATGAAATCTAGTCCAATCTTCATTTTACAGATAAGTTTACTAAAGCCCAGAAGGCAAAAAAAGTCAAAAGTTAAACAGGTATGTGTGTGTGTGTGTGTGTGTGTGTGTGTGTGTGTGTATTTGGAGGCTAGAATTAAAATATAAATCAGGGCAGGACTAGAACACAAACTTAGAAATTATCTAGTCCAATATTCATTTTACAGATAAGAAGACTAAAGCTCAGAAAGACAAAAATGGGTAAAGTTAAACAGTTGTGTATGTATGTGCATAATTTTGGAGGCTAGAATTAAAAATATAAATCAGAGCAGGACTAGAACACAAACATGGTGTAGGAAAAAGGGCACTATCATGGAAGTTGGGAAACCTAGATTCCATTTGATTCTGCTTCTCACTGACCACATACAGCACAAGTTATTCTGCATCTCTTGCTTTCAGTTTCCTTATCTATATAATTAATCTGTAGAACTAGATGTTCTATGAAATTCCATTTGGCACCAACAATCTATGATTCTTTCAATTCTAAGAACAGGAGTTTCTTAACCTGGAGGATCTGTAAAGTCTAAAAAAAGATATTTTGATGAATTCATCTCAAAGTAATTGATGTCTTTATAAACATATATTTTATACCTTTAAAAACATGATTCTGAGAAAGGGCCTATAGGTTTCACCAGATTTCCAAAGGGATTCATGACACAACCAAGGTTAGGAAAAATCTGGTCCAAGGGGGTAGAGCAAAGCCAATTTTGACTCATTATGGATCCTATGGGATGATCACATGTGTGTAAATTCATATGTCAGAAGACAAAAAAAGTCATATGTGGAAGTCATTTGTCAGCTGTGACAATGGAAAGAAGGGGGGGTGGAGAGAGAAAGTAAGCAGGGGAAGTGGGAAAAGCTGCAGCAGGCTTCTTGGGCGCAGTTATTAAGGTACATGACAGTATTGATAGGAATACTCAGAAGTCAGTTCTCTAACTAGAGCTTTTTAAAGTCTAGAAGCCTACCTCTTTTCTTTATTTTTAATTTCCCTCCACAGCTGGTTCTTTTCTTCACAAACACACACACACATACACACACACACACACACAATACAAAGAGTGAGATAAAGGATATGCTCATATTAAAATAGGCAATTTCTTTGGGATTTTATTTAAGTTATGTCAAAAATCTTAGTGTAGGTTGTTATTAACTCATTTAAATTATAGGTTAATATTTACCTTGCTTAAACTATTAAAGCTGAAAACATGATTAATACTTTGGGGACACTGTATGTGTAGACATACTTAAATCACAATCTATGATTGCTTTCTAGTTTCCAAAAATTCACCTTGGAGGGGCAGCATGGAATAGTTGACTGTCAGTCTGTAGAACAAGGCAGGTCCATAGGGTTCATTCTAGTCCCTTCTCAAATACAAATTGACTAAGTAATCCAGACTAAATCTCTTAATTCATATACATTGGTAAAATGACCAAGCTAAGTCCTTTAACTTCTCAGGTTAAATCTCTAATATTATTAATTGCAGAAGAGTTGTCATTTGCATTGGTAAAAGGAGTTCCATTGCTGGGGTTTCCTGATAGCCATGAAATCTAGAGTCTAGACAAAGAAAAAAATCTAGTGTAAAAATTCAAGTCAGTCAGTCAACCTCATCTATGTACCAACCAGTGTGGTTAATATTAAAAACAGGAAGAAAAGTGAAGGCAAAGGCTCAAGAGTGATGAGACAGCCACAGATCCAAGATCTCTGGCACACATCACTTACTCAAGTTAAAACTGTATGGTATATTTCTATAAGGTAAGTGTGTGCTTATAGACAGATCCTGTCTAAGATTCTTTTCTTTTCTTTTTTTTAAAGCTTTTTATTTTCAAAACATATATATAGATAATTTTCAATATTCACTCTTGCAAAAACCTTGTGTTCCGAATTTTTTTCTCTCCCTTCTCTCACCTCCTCCCCTAGACTGCAAGTAATCCAATATGTTAAACATGTGCAATTCTTCTAAACATATCTCTATACTGTTATAACATGCTGCATGAGAAAAATCAGATGAAAAAGAGAAAAAATGGGAAAGAAAACAAAATGCAGGCAAACAACAAAAAAGTGAAAATATTATGTTGTGATCCACACTAAGTCCCCACAGTCCTCTCTCTGCATGTAGATGGCTCTCTCCATCACAAGATCACTGAAACTGACTTGAATTATCCTGCTGTTCAAAAGAGCCAGATCAGAATTGATCATAACATAATCTTGTTGTCATATATAATGATCTACTGGTTTTATTCACTTCACTTAGCATCAGTTCATGTAAGTCTCTCCAGGCCTTTTTGAAATCATACTGCTGATTGTTTTTTAAAGAACAATAATATTCCATAACGTTTATATACCATAACTTATTTAGTCATTCTCCAACTGATGGGCCTCCAGTCAGTTTCCAGTTCCTTGGCACTACAAAAAGGGCCGCCACAAACATTCTTGCACATGTGGGTCCTTTTTCCTTTTTAATCATCTCTTTGGGATACAGGTGCAATGGAGATACTGCTCTTTTTGTGGTGTCAAAAAAAAGAAAACACCAAAAAAAAAAAAGATATATGTGACTAGAAAAAGGAAGCAGACTGGTTGTGCAAAGAGAGAAGATAATGAGCAGAAGCTACTTGTTATTAAAATAATCAGAGGAAGACCTCTGGAATACCAGATGGACTCATAAAATTTCTGAAAAGAAGGGTGTTAATCTGTATTGATAGAGAGGTATCTCTTCCAGGAGTTATCTCTATTAGCAATTTGGAGTTATGCTCAAAAAGTTATCACACTGTGCATACCCTTTGACCCAGCAGCATTTCTATTGGGCTTATATCCCAAAGAAATCATAAAAGAAGGAAAGGGCCCCACATGTGCAAGAATGTTTGTGGCAGCCCTTTTTGTAGTGGCTAGAAACTGGAAACTGAATGGATGCCCATCAATTGGAGAATGGCTGAATAAATTATGGTATATGAATATTATGGAATATTATTGTTCTGTAAGAAACGACCAGCAGGACAATTTCAGAGAGGCCTGGAGAGACTTACATGAACCGATGCTGAGTGAAATGAGCAGAATCAGGAGATCATTATACACGGCAATAACAATACTATATGACGATCAATTCTGATGGACATGGCTCTCTTCAACAATGAAATGTTTCAAACCACTTCCAATTTCACTGAAGAAAGCCATACACCCAGAACGAGGGATGTGAAATGTGGACCACAACATAACATTTTCATGTTCTCAATTGATGTTTGCTTGCATTGTCTTTCCTTTATCTGATTTTTCTTTCTTGTAGATATGATTTTTCTTGCACAACAATGATAAGTTTGGAAATATGTATACATATATTCGATCTCTCAAGTATTTTAACATAATTAACATGTAGTAGATATCCTGCCATCTGGGGGGGGTGGGGAGTAGGGAGGAAAAATTTGTAACGGAAAGCTTTGTAAGGGTTAATGTTGAAGAATTACCCATACATATGTTTTACAAATAAAAAGAAAAAAAAAGAATTGGAAAGTGAGAGGATGCCCATCAAATGGAGTGTGGCAGAATAAGTGCCATATAATTGTGATGGAATGCTATTGGGTTGGATTTCAGAAAAAAACCTGGAAAGGTTTGTGTGAGCTGATGCAAAATGAAGTGAATAGAAATTGAAGAACATTGTACACATTAAAAGCAATATTATAACCATAATCACTTGTGAAAGACAGCTTCCCAGATCAATACAATGAGCCATGACAATTTCAAAAGATTTATGATGAAAACTGTTATTTACTCCCAGAGAAAGAGAGCAAGCTGATGAACTCTGAGTACAGATTGATTTTTTTCCCCACTGAATGAATGCCCATCAATTGGAGAATGGCTGAATAAACTATGGTATATGAATGTCATGGAATATTATTGTTCTGTAAGAAACAACCAGCAGGCACCAGCCCTGAAGTCAGGAGGATTTGAGTTCAAATCTAGTCTCAGACACGTAACACTTCCTAGCTGTGTGACCCTGGGCAAGTCACTTAACCCCAATTGCCTCAGGGAAGAAACAACCAGCAGGATAATTTCAGAGAGGCCTGGAGAGACTTGCATGAACTGATGCTAAGAGAAATGAGCAGAACCAGGAGATCATTGTAAATAGCAACAAGACTATATGATGATCAATTCTGATGGACATGGTTCTCTTCAACAATGAGATATTTCAAACCAGTTCCAGTTGTTCAGTGATGAAGAAAGCCATCTACACCCACGGAGAGGCCTGTGGGATCTGAGTGTGGACCACAACATAGCATTTTCATGCTTTCTGTTATTGTTCATTTGCATTTTGTTTTTCTTTTCAGGTTTTTTTTTTAGATCCTATTTTTCTTGCACAGCAAGATAACTATAAATATGTATACATATATTTGATTTGTCATGTATTTTAACAAAATTAACATTTATTAGACTTTCTGCCATCTAGGGGGTAGGGAGAAGGAGGGAAAAATTTGTAACAGGAAGCTTTGCAAGGGTCAATATTGAAAAATTACCCATGAGTATGTTTCACAAATAAAAAGCTTTAATAAAAAAAGAAACTTTTTTTCCCCACTTTATTTTTCTTACTTTTTTTTCTTTCACAATGTAGCATAATTGTGGCTATTATTTTCCACGACTTCATGTAATGTATATTGCATTTCTTGCCTTTTTCAGTGGTGCCTATTACAATACAGTAATAAAGAGGAATACATAAAATAGAAACAAAATAGATTCTAAGGATTTGAGGGCATATGGCCCTAGTAGCTAGGGGCAACAGGAAATATTCCATATATGCAGCAACACATGAGCTGCATCCAAAAGGAAACTAGTGATTCTAAGAGATGAGGAAGGCATGAAGGAGTTCATTCCAGATATAGGGAACAATTCCTACAAAAGCTAAGATGGGAAATAAAATTTATGTGAGAAAGAACAAGTAGATTAGGATGAGTTGACAATAGAGTATGTAGAACAAAAAAAAATGCTAGAAGATGTGTGTGTGTGTGTGTGTGTGTATGCATGCTTGCATGTGCATGTGTATTGGGAGCGGTAACCAGTGCAAAGGCAAGTAGATGAGAAATTAAACTCTATTGTGAGAATGAATAGGAAAGTCAATTTGACAGCACAGGGAGTGTGAAGAAGAATAATGTATATAAAGGCTGAAAAGGTAGATTAGAGCTCATTTGTGAAGCAAATTAAATGTCCAATACAGGCATTTAGATTTAATTTTACAGGCAATAGGGACTCACTGGAATTTTCTTGAGAAAGGGAATGATATGGTTAGGCTTATACTTCAGAAAAAATCAGTTTGTGGTTGTGGAAGAAGCATTAAAGTCAGGAAGGGACACGAGTCAGGGAGGTCAAGAAGGAGGCTGCAGTAATAGTCTATGTGAGTGATGATAAGTACCTGAAATGGGATGGTGTCTGTGTGGGTGGAGAAAAGGGGACATATGTGAGAGATATTACGGGGTTAGAAAAAATAAGATTCAGCAGCAGATTGAAAAAAAGGGATGAATAAGAGTGAAAAAACACAAAATCTTGTTACAGATCCACAAAACCCTGCTATGCTATAATTTGGCCAATAATTTGAGTTGAGAATTACTCAGCTAGTATTTATTGCCAAGACAGATCCTAACTCCTCTGAACATGCTGCTTACTTATTGTTGTTATATTGCATATTATATGTATGCAAATATTGTTCCTATTAAGCTAATTGCCCCTTGTAATGCTTTACTTAATGTCATGTTTCCCTAGAACAAATTGATGTAGCTAGATAGAATATGCCTGTGTATTGTACCATTTCTCTCATTTTGTATACATTTAAAATATATTAATAACCAAAGCCACCTGACAGTTCTTACAGAATGGCATTTGTGGCTGTGGACACACCAGAAGGATCAAGAATTTGTATAGAGAAGGAACCGGAAAACTGAATCAGAGTCAATGGCAAAAATATAAATATTTTATACTTTTCTATCTAAACATTACCTTTTATCTACTGATAGTGCTACTAGTCATCTACACCTGTGCTGCTGGAAAACTCACCAGGAATTTATTCATATCCAGGGATAGAGGAACTGTGGGACTAGGGGGTGGAGAAATGCACAGGTACCCAGGAAATTTCCTTCCATAATTCTTGATGCAGCAGCAGCAACTGCAGCAGACTGTAGTGAAGGCAACAGTGCATTATTGAAATATCTCCTGAGAGATATCTGGGGATCTAATAGGGTAGATGGGAACTGCTGTATGAAGTTTGGCAAACAATGAAATCCACCATTGATTGTGGTAAAATGTGAATAGAGGATAAGTAAGCAGTAGAGAAAATATTTTTTTCAGTTAGAAGGAGACTAAATGTAGGCAAAACAGACTGAAAGGAATTGTATTTGGTGCCACAGATGTTAATCTTTGGTTTCTTTCCCTTGTGCTCTCATACTGGTGTTTGTGGGAGTATTGATGCAGTGAGAGCATGGACAATTTAATAGTTCTTATCTGAATTCTATCAGGTTGGGCTTGCTCCTGATTCAGCCCTTCAGAAGTTGAGTGTTTTGAAAAGGGCAAGAATGGGAGGAGAGGCAATGCCTTAGAAAACCTAAAGCAAGTAGTCCTTAATCATATCATTATCACTTATGTGATCATCATTATTAGACCAAACAATAGACAGCAGAATAAATGTCATACATTAAACAGATTTTGTCTAGGGGCAGGCTACTCTTTGGAAGAAAGTTAGTTGATTTATTAAAACTAAATTAATTCTTTGAGTCCCTGAAGATGACAGTGTAAATGGTAA
The DNA here is from genome assembly GCA_023553655.1 of Myrmecobius fasciatus. Lineage (NCBI taxonomy): Eukaryota > Metazoa > Chordata > Mammalia > Dasyuromorphia > Myrmecobiidae > Myrmecobius > Myrmecobius fasciatus. The sequence continues at coordinate 6,865 of JAJPUD010010166.1, read as the reverse complement.
TGATTGTGCATCCAAAAGAGCCATAGTGACCTCAGAGAGCTAACAAAATTTCTTAAACTAATGCAGCCTGGTAGACTATAGTCTGAGCAAAGACAGGAACAGACCATACATACATACCACATTGAGTCTAATTTTTCCATAGATTATCGGTTTTAGTATTCTTTAAATTTAATTCTTTCTTTTTGGTTCTCACCTAATGACAGAATCTTCTCCAATGACAGGCCATGGGATATTATAGTTTTCATGTATTATGCAGGAGCACCCATCCCAAAGACTTGGTGCAATCTGATAACAATAGCTTTTATGAAAATGATTTAAAATTGCTATGATAATAGCTAACATTTACATAATAATTTAAGGTTTGTAAAGTGTTTCATAAATCATGTCTCATTTGGTTATTTGTTGTTGTTTTAGGTACTGGTAAAAAAGTAAGGCCAGAAAGTTTTCTTTATCAGCCATTATATTTAAGATGTGGGGAAGATAGAAAGAAGTGACTAATCGTCCCAATTCAGTTCTCTAGGAAGAATTCAAGGAATAGTGAATATCAAGTTGACTTTGGAATTGGGAAAACTTGAATTCAAAACCTGCCTATGACACACAGGTGAATCGCAGGTGAGTCACTGAATCTTTAATTGATCCAAGCAACTGTAAGACATGAAGTTTCAGAGAAGGTGCTGGTCCATATGGGTAGGGATAGTTTCCTTTTCAGAAGTTAATTATATCAATGCAATCACAAGTTCTAAGGCAGCTAAGTGGCACAGTGATTAGTATGTGGGTCTTAGAGTCAGGAAAACTCATTTTTGAGTTCAAATTCAGCTTTAGACATATACTAGCTGTGTGACCCTGGGCAAGTCACTGGAAACTTTTTACCTCAGTTTCCTCATCTGTAAAATGATCTGGAGAAGGAAATAGCAAACCATTCCGGTATCTTTGCCAGGAAAACCTTAGGGCATAAAGAGTTGGGCATGATTGAAAAATAATAATAAGTACAATTCCTATCCCAATCAACTTTGTAGCCATTAATAGGGTTTAATAGAAACAATTTTTGATGTCCCTTTGGAAAGGCCTTATTCTATTAGTTTCCTCACCTTTGGCATAATAGAATTGGATTATGTGATCTCTGGAATTCTTTCCAGTTTAAAAAGACTTTTCAATCACTCTACAATCAAGAGCTGGAATAAATTTTGGAGTTCACTATCCCATCTCTCCCATTTTACATGTGAAGAAACTGGCTCAGAAGTAACTGAGAATCAATGACATTTCTGAGGTCACACAAAGAAGTAGTTAATGTGAATTCAAACTCAGGTTACATGACCATACCATTCTTCTCCATATGTAAAATTTGCTTTTGGAAAGATGTAGGAGAAGTTTTAAGGTATCTAGATTGCTTGAAGAATTTCATATTCCTGGCCTGAACCACAAAGGAAAGTATCAGCCTTTCTGTGTTATTTTTTTCTTTAATAGATTTATACATGGTCCAATCCCCACTCCACCCAAAATCACCAACTCTTGAAACTCTACTGAAACTAAAACCTTCCAGAATTTTAAATATTAAAATTATTGTAAATTGTTAATATCTGAAAGTTGTTTGTTTTTTCAAATTTAAATAAAAATATTTTCTTTTATAAAATCAAATTTACAAACATTTAGTCTATAAAACAAGACACTAACCATCCCTGATAGAACTAAAATGCTCTTTTCACATCAAGAGGTGATAGTATGATAATTATGGACTATCTGATTATTGCTAGGAAGTATGATAAATCAAAAAATTCTTAGAAAGGGAATTCAGACATAAATAATTTTAGTGCTTTTAAAGTCCATTTACAAACAATTCATTTCCCCATCAAACAGACACTTCTTCAGCTGAGCTCTTTACTCTTATTCCAGGTCATCAAATAGATGTCTTTGTTTGCTTCACAATCTTATATTCACTTGAAATAGTGCTAGTCCATTAATGACTGTTTTTTTTTTACTTTCCATTTTTTTTCCTTTTGTCTCATGCATTTTGAAATGGAGTTTTCAAACATATCCAGTGCAACCACATGCAGACTTGAATCATCACTTACCAATGTCTTCTGAGCTCTTGCAAAGTAAATCTGACATCACTGAGTAAAGCCAATCTATACTTTTTAATGGTATGAAAATCAAAGCATCTTTGCAACTTACTGGAAACATAGAAGTGAAAAGCTGAATGACTGACTAACCGAAACTCATACATAGACATCAATTAATGTTTTCATTTCCTTGTTAATTGCTCACTAAATGAATCAGCAAGACACAAAACCATAGGAGGATTTAGCCATGGAATGAAATGAAACACCTTGGAAGGGCACAATAAAGTTCTTATACAAAAGAAACTAAAGAACTGTCTTTTTCTTGTATTTCTAGCAAATATTTACAGGTACAAAATAAGAATATTTAATTGCCAATACTATGCAAGAATTACTCAGTAAAATTGGAAATTAATCAAGAATTCAACCACTGATCATATTAATCAGTCAATTATAAGCATTTATTCAGCACTTAATGTATATCAGAGGGTACAAATACAAGGAATGAAAAGGAGGTATTTGAAAAAAAAAGCAGAGGATTACTTTTACAGTGGAAAAAGAGATCAAAGCAAGTACAGGATGTTCAAGATTCTTGGTACAGTTTTAAGCCATTAAAGTATTTGAAACTTAAAACGGCATTAAGACTTTTGTGTCATTGTCTCCAGTGGTTTTGTCCATTTCCCTCCCCAAGGAAACACTTCCAAACAAAAAGCAATATTGTTCATGCAATGGCATTGTGAAAAGAGCATGGGATTTTTGAATTAGAGGATTTGAAGATGTGTCTTTGCTCTGCCACTTATAAGTTGTCAAAGAAATCTTCTGAGACTTAATTTCTTCATCTACAAAGTTGGAATAATCATACTTGCACTACTTTCCTTGTGACCACATTGCAAAGATAAAAGAAATAATGTAGGCAAGAGTTTCTGTAAATTATGAAGTGCCATATTAATGGGACTTATTGAGATAATACATGTAAAATACTTTATCAAACTTTCAAGTGGAATATAAGCATCAGCTATTATTGTTATCCTAGTCTCATCTTTTTGAAAATATTCTGTTGGCAATGGTTCTGGAAAAAACCACTATCCCATTATTTATTTATATTTAATGTACTGAGGACTACTAAGAAGGTAGATAAAATGTTGACTTTTTGTAATTTAACAAAAGTATTAGAAAATAAGATCATCTTGATCAGTTCTGATGGACATGGCTCTCTTCAACAATGAAATGTTTCAAACCAGTTCCAATTGTTCAGTGAAGAAAGCCATATACACCCAGAGAGAGGGATATGAAATGTGGACCACAGCATAACATTTTCACGCTCTCTATTGATGTTTGGCTGCATTGTGTTTCCTTTCTCAGATTTTTTCCTTGTAGATACGATTTTTCTTGTACAACAAGATAAGTGTGGAAATATGTATACATATATTCAATTTGTCAAGTATTTTAACATAATTAACATGTAGTGGATTTCCTGCCATCTGGGGGGGGGTGGGAATTGGGGGAGGAATTTGTAACGGAAAGCTTTGTAAGGGTCACTGTTGAAGAATTACCCATACATATGTTTTGCAAATAAAAAGCTTTAATAAACAAATAAAAGGAAACAAAAAGCTTTAATAAAAATATGATTAAAAAAAGAAAAAAAGACCATCTTTTCTAGGATCATGAAAAGCATCCTTCAAACAATTATTTTGGTATGTAGGATAATGGAGGAGATATATGTTCAAGCTGTTCCTATGTGGTTTTGATTTGCCAGGTCTCAATATTTTACAAACTTTTAAGTTGTTTATTTCCTTTTTTATTATTAAACCTTTTTATTTTCAAAGCATATGCATAGATAATATTCAACATTCACCCCTGTAAAACCTTGTGTCACTAATTTTTCCCTCTCTTCCCTTCACCCCTGTCCCTAGACATCAAGTAATCCAATATATGTTAAACATGTGCAATTCTTCTATATATATTTCTACAATTATCATGCTACACAAGAAAAATCACCTCAAAAAGGAAAAAAATGAGAAAGAAAGCAAAATTCAAGCAAACAATATCAAAAAAGTGAAAATATTATGTTGTGATCCATACTCAGTTCCCACAGTCCTCTCTCTGGGTGCAGATGGCTCTCTTCATCACAAGACCATTGGAACTGGCCTGAATCATCTCATTGTTGAAAAAAGTCACATCCATAAGAAGTGATCATCAGATAAGCTTGTTGTTACTGTGTACAACGATCTCCTGGTTCTTCCCACTTCACTTAACATTAGGTCATGTAAATCTCTCCATGCCTTTTTGAAATCATCCTTATAAAACAATAATACTCCATAACATTCATATACCATAACTTGTTCAGCCATTCTCCAACTGATGGGCATCCAGTCAGTTTCCAGTTCTTTGCCACTACAAAAGGGCTGCTACAAACATTTTTGTACATGTGGATCCCTTTCCCTCTTTTATGATCTTTTTGGGATATAAGCCCAGTGGAAACACTGCTACATTAAAGAGTATGCACAGTTTGATAGCCCTTTGGGAGTAGTTCCAAAATGTTCTCCAGAGTGGTTGAATCAGTTCACAACTCCATCAACAATGTATTAGTGTCCCAGTTTTCCTACATCCCCTCCAACATTCATCATTATTTTTTTCCTGTCATTTTAGCCAATATGAGAGATGTGTGTGGTACCTCAGTATTGTCTTAATTGGCATTTTTTTGATCAATAAACATTTAGAGCACCTTTTCATATGACTAGAAATGGGTTTAATTTCTTCATATGAAAATTGCCTGTTCATATCCTTTTACCATTTATCAATTGGAGAATGACTTGTGTTCTTATGAATTTAAGTCAATTCTCTATATATTTTAGAAATAAGGCCTTTATCAGAACCCTTGGTTGTAAAAATCCTCCCTCCCCAGTTTACTGCTTCCCTTCTAAACTTGTCTGTATTGATTTTGTTTGTACAAAACCTTTTTAACTTATTATAATCAAAATTTTTCATTTTGTATTCCATAACATACTCCAGTTCTTCGTTGGCCACAAATTCCTTCATTCTTTACCGATTTGAGAGATAGACTATTCTTTGTTTTCCTAATTTGCTTATAATCACTCTTTATGTCTAAATTATAAACCCATTTTGACCTTACCTTGGTATAGGGTGTACGGTATAGGTCAATGCCTAGTTTCTGTCATTTTCCCAGAAATTTCTGTCAAATACTGAGTTCTTATCTCAGATTCTGGGGTCTTTGGGTTTGTCAAACACTAGATTATTATAATAATTGACCATTGTGTCCTGTGAACTGAAATTATTCCACTGACCAACTACACTATTTCTTAGGCAGTACCAAATAATTTTGATGACTGAAACTTTATGATATAGTTTTAGGTCTGGTACAGTTAGGCCATCTTCAATTGCAATTTTTTTTCATTAATTCCCTTGAAATTCTTGAGTTTTTGTTCTTCCAGATGAATTTTGTTATTATTTTTAGCTCTGTAAAATAATTTCTGGGGAGTTTGTTTGGTATGGCATTGAATAAGTAGATTAATTTAGGTAGTGTTGTCTTTTTTATCATATTAGCTTGACCTACTGAGCATTTGGTATTTTTGCAATGGATTAGATCTGACTATTTGTGTTTTGCAATTGTATTCATATACTTCCTGACTTTGCCTTGGCAGATAGACTCCCAACTATTTTATACTCTCTACTGTTATTTTAAAGGGAATTTCTCTTTGTATCTCTTGCTGCTGGCCTGGGTTCGTAACATATAAAAATGCTGATGATTTATGTGGGATTTTTTTTTTTTGTATCCTGCAACTCTGCTAAAGCTGTAAATTGTTAATAGTAGTTTTTTAGTTGATTCTCTAGGATTCTCTAAGTATACCATCGTATCATCTGCAAAGAGTGATAATTTGTTTTCCTCATTACATATTCTAATTTCTTTAATCTCTTTTTCTTTTTTTATTGCCAAAGCTAACATTTCTTTTTTTAAAATTTTTTTTAATATGAAGTTTTTTATTTATAAAACATATGAGTGATTTTTCTACATTGACCTTTGCAAAACCTTTTTTTCCCCAAGCTTTTC